>JASEVX010000016.1:17432077-17549577 GCA_031761405.1 Serripes groenlandicus
CACACACACAGAGAGAGAGACAGAGAGAGACACAGAGAGAGAGAGAGAGAGAGAGAGAGAGAAGGGAGAGAGAGAGAGACAGAGGGAGAGAGAGACAGAGGGAGAGAGAGAGACAGACAGAGAGAGAGACAGACAGAGAGAGAGACAGAGAGACAGACAGACAGAGAGACAGAGAGACAGAGACAGAGAGACAGAGAGAAGGGAGAGATAGTAGTATCATTGGCGCTAAGGGATTCTCGGATAACATAACCACAGATTAATGGATGTCCAGATACAAGACTACCGGTTGTACTGGTTAACTCTTTCCCGCATACTGACGCTATAGAAGACTTCTTTTAAAAGCGTTTTGAAAAAAGGAGATATCAACTCAAAATAAGCAATATCCCGTTTTGCCATAATGTTTATAACCGTATTCAATAACTATACTTCATAGATATTTGTAGAGTCTGTGCATAGATGTCTTCTGTTAGATATTTCCTGTATGTCCGAAAATGCTAAATAACCTATGTAACACCGTGATAGAACTGTTCCATTGTTGAAAACGGTCTGAAATGTGAAACAAACAAACAAAACTACTTATCATAATTATAACGTCTTGGAATCTAAGAAAGTGTGCTCATTTAAATTTAGAATTTGCTTTGTGTTTCAATTTTGTATTAAGAGTTGTTCACTTTCAACACTTCTTAACGCGTCTCAAAATACAACAACAACTTTTGAAACATCAAGTCAAAACTATGGAAAATCTCTAAAATTGACATCATAAATAATTAATATAGTTACAACAATGCTTTTAAAGGTCTGCTGTAAATATGTCACAGTATGTCTGTAGTAGGGAAAAGATTAAACGTTCTAGTGGGAAAGTGGGCCAGTGGGGAGGGGTTAAAAGTTCTAGTGAGAAAGTGGGCTAGTGGGGAGGGGTTAAAAGTTCAAGTGGGAAAGTGGGCTAGTGGGGGAGGGGTTAAAAGTTCTAGTGGGAAAGTGGGCCAGTGGGGGGAAAGGTTAAACGTTCAAGTGGTAAAGTGGGCCAGTGGGGGAGGGGTTAAAAGTTCTAGTGGGAAAGTGGGCCAGTGGGGGAGGGGTTAAAAGTTCTAGTGGGAAAGTGGGCCAGTGGGGGAGGGGTTAAAAGTTCTAGTGGGAAAGAGGGCCAGTGGGGAGGGGTTAAAAGTTCCAGTGGGAAAGTGGGCCAGTGGGGAGGGGTTAAAAGTTCTAATGGCAAAGTGGGCCAGTGGGGGAGGGGTTAAAAGTTCTAGTGGGAAAGTGGGCCAGTGGGGAGGAGTTAAAAGTTCTAGTGGGAAAGTGGGCCAGTGGGGGAGGGGTTAAAAGTTCTAGTGGGAAAGTGGGCCAGTGGGGAGGAGTTAAAAGTTCTAGTGGGAAAGTGGGCCAGTGGGGGAGGGGTTAAAAGTTCTAGTGGGAAAGAGGGCCAGTGGGGAGGGGTTAAAAGTTCTAGTGAGAAAGTGGGCCAGTGGGGGAGGGGTTAAAAGCTCTAGTGGGAAAGGGGGCCAGTGGGGGAGGGGTTAAAAGTTCTAGTGGGAAAGTGGGCCAGTGGGGGAGGGGTTAAAAGTTCTAGTGGGAAAGTGGGCCAGTGGGAGGAAAGGTTAAAAGTTCTAGTGAGAAAGTGGGCCAGTGGGGGAGGGGTTAAAAGTTCGAGACCCATAAAACATATGCTGTCGGTTAAAAGTTATAGTGAGAAAGTGGGCCAGTGGACAAGGGTTAAAAGTTCGAGACCCATAAAACATAAAGCTGTCGGTTAAAAGTTCTAGTGAGAAAGTGGGCCAGTGGGGGAGGGGTTAAAAGTTCGAGACCCATAAAACATAAAGCTGTCGGTTAAAAGTTCTAGTGAGAAAGTGGGCCAGTGGGGGAGGGGTTAAAAGTTCGAGACCCATAAAACATAAAGCTGTCGGTTAAAAGTTCTAGTGAGAAAGTGGGTCAGTGGGGGAGGGGTTAGAAGTTCGAGACCCATAAAACATAAAGCTGTCGGTTAAAAGTTCTAGTGAGAAAGTGGGCCAGTGGGGGAGGGGTTAAAAGTTCGAGACCCATAAAACATAAAGCTGTCGGTTAAAAGTTATAGTGAGAAAGTGGGCCAGTGGGGGAGGGGTTAAAAGTTCGAGACCCATAAAACATAAAGCTGTCGGTTAAAAGTTCTAGTGAGAAAGTGGGCCAGTGGGGGAGGGGTTAAAAGTTCGAGACCCATAAAACATAAAGCTGTCGGTACATTGCAAACACCAATTCAGCTGCGTCATATGAGCCGTGCCGCTAGAAAACAACAACAACCTCGTTGACGTTACGTAAAGTATCGCCCCGGATCGACGTAGGCATGCCAGCTGGCTAACCCGGACATGCACTTTTCACCTCCTGTGGATTTTCTGTTTCGAGAATCATTACTCTATACCTCTATATCCCTCTGAGACGGCCGGGATTAGCCTGCACGGCTGATTTGGGTCGATATATTTTGCAGACTCAATAATGTTAGTTGTCTCGTTGAACGGCTCATATAGTCGCAAAAGAATTGTTGGTAGCCAATAGTGTAAAGAACATTGATTTAAATATTAACATATACAAGTATTGTTGGTAGCCAATAGTGTGAAGAACATTGATTTAAATATTAACATATACAAGTATTGTTGGTAGCCAATAGTGTAAAGAACATTGATTTAAATATTAACATATACAAGTATTGTTGGTAGCCAATAGTGTAAAGAACATTGATTTAAATATTAACATATACAAGTATTGTTGGTAGCCAATGGTGTAAAGAACATTGATTTAAATATTAACATATACAAGTATTGTTGGTAGCCAATAGTGTGAAGAACATTGATTTAAATATTAACATATACAAGTATTGTTGGTAGCCAATAGTGTGAAGAACATTGATTTAAATATTAACATATAAAAGTATTGTTGGTAGCCAATGGTGTATAGAATATTGATTTAAATATTAACATATACAAGTATTGTTGGTAGCCAATAGTGTAAAGAACATTGATTTAAATATTAACATATACAAGTATTGTTGGTAGCCAATGGTGTAAAGAACATTGATTTAAATATTAACATATACAAGTATTGTTGGTAGCCAATAGTGTAAAGAACATTGATTTATATATTAACATATAAAAGTATTGTTGGTAGCCAATAGTGTAAAGAATATTGATTTAAATATTAACATATACAAGTATTGTTGGTAGCCAATAGTGTAAAGAACATTGATTTAAATATTAACATATAAAAGTATTGTTGGTAGCCAATAGTGTAAAGAACATTGATTTAAATATTAACATATAAAAGTATTGTTGGTAGCCAATGGTGTAAAGAATATTGATTTAAATATTAACATATAAAAGCATTGTTGGTAGCCAATAGTGTAAAGAATATTGATTTAAATATTAACATATAAAAGTATTGTTGGTAGCCAATAGTGTAAAGAATATTGATTTAAATATTAACATATAAAAGTATTGTTGGTAGCCAATAGTGTAAAGAATATTGATTTAAATATTAACATATAAAAGTATTGTTGGTAGCCAATGGTGTATAGAACATTGATTTAAATATTAACATATACAAGTATTGTTGGTAGCCAATAGTGTAAAGAACATTGATTTAAATATTAACATATACAAGTATTGTTGGTAGCCAATAGTGTAAAGAATATTGATTTAAATATTAACATATACAAGTATTGTTGGTAGCCAATAGTGTAAAGAATATTGATTTAAATATTAACATATACAAGTATTGTCGGTAGCCAATAGTGTAAAGAATATTGATTTAAATATTAACATATAAAATTATTGTTGGTAGCCAATAGTGTAAAGAACATTGATATAAATATTAACATATACAAGTATTGTTGGTAGCCAATAGTGTAAAGAACATTGATTTAAATATTAACATATACAAGTATTGTTGGTAGCCAATGGTTTCAAGAATATTGATTTAAATATTAACATACACAAGTATTGTTGGTAGCCAATGGTTTCAAGAATATTGATTTAAATATTAACATATAAAAGTATTGTTGGTAGCCAATGGTTTCAAGAATATTGATTTAAATATTAACATATAAAAGTATTGTTGGTAGCCAATGGTGTAAAGAATATTGATTTAAATATTAACATATACAAGTATTGTTGGTAGCCAATAGTGTAAAGAACATTGATTTAAATATTAACATATACAAGTATTGTTGGTAGCCAATAGTGTAAAGAACATTGATTTAAATATTAACATATAAAAGTATTGTTGGTAGCCAATAGTGTAAAGAACATTGATTTTAATATTAACATATACAAGTATTGTTGGTAGCCAATAGTGTAAAGAACATTGATTTAAATATTAACATATACAAGTATTGTTGGTAGCCAATGGTTTCAAGAATATTGATTTAAATATTAACATATACAAGTATTGTTGGTAGCCAATGGTTTCAAGAATATTGATTTAAATATTAACATATAAAAGTATTGTTGGTAGCCAATGGTTTCAAGAATATTGATTTAAATATTAACATATAAAAGTATTGTTGGTAGCCAATGGTGTAAAGAAAATTGATTTAAATATTAACATATAAAAGTATTATTGGTAGCCAATAGTGTAAAGAACATTGATTTAAATATTAACATATACAAGTATTGTTGGTAGCCAATGGTGTAAAGAACATTGATTTAAATATTAACATATACAAGTATTGTTGGTAGCCAATGGTGTAAAGAATATTGATTTAAATATTAACATATACAAGTATTGTTGGTAGCCAATGGTTTAAAGAACATTGATTTAAATATTAACATATACAAGTATTGTTGGTAGCCAATAGTGTAAAGAATATTGATTTAAATATTAACATATAAAAGTATTGTTGGTAGCCAATAGTGTAAAGAACATTGATTTAAATATTAACATATACAAGTATTGTTGGTAGCCAATAGTGTAAAGAATATTGATTTAAATTTTAACATATACAAGTATTGTTGGTAGCCAATGGTTTCAAGAACATTGATTTAAATATTAACATATACAAGTATTGTTGGTAACCAATGGTTTAAAGAATATTGATTTAAATATTAACATATACAAGTATTGTTGGTAGCCAATGGTTTAAAGAATATTGATTTAAATATTAACATATAAAAGTTTTGGTGGTAGCCAATGGTTTAAAGAATATTGATTTAAATATTAACATATTAAAGCTTTGTTGGTAGCCAATGGTTTAAAGAATATTGATTTAAATATTAACATATACAAGTATTGTTGGTAACCAATGGTTTAAAGAATATTGATTTAAATATTAACATATACAAGTATTGTTGGTAGCCAATGGTTTAAAGAATATTGATTTAAATATTAACATATACAAGTATTGTTGGTAGCCAATAGTGTAAAGAACATTGATTTAAATATTAACATATACAAGTATTGTTGGTAGCCAATAGTGTAAAGAATATTGATTTAAATTTTAACATATACAAGTATTGTTGGTAGCTAATGGTTTCAAGAACATTGATTTAAATATTAACATATACAAGTATTGTTGGTAACCAATGGTTTAAAGAATATTGATTTAAATATTAACATATACAAGTATTGTTGGTAGCCAATGGTTTAAAGAATATTGATTTAAATATTAACATATAAAAGTTTTGGTGGTAGCCAATGGTGTAAAGAACATTGATTTAAATATTAACATATACAAGTATTGTTGGTAGCCAATGGTTTAAAGAATATTGATTTAAATATTAACATATAAAAGTATTGTTGGTAACCAATGGTTTAAAGAATATTGATTTAAATATTAACATATACAAGTATTGTTGGTAGCCAATGGTTTAAAGAATATTGATTTAAATATTAACATATACAAGTATTGTTGGTAGCCAATAGTGTAAAGAACATTGATTTAAATATTAACATATAAAAGTATTGTTGGTAGCCAATAGTGTAAAGAACATTGATTTAAATATTAACATATACAAGTATTGTTGGTAGCCAATGGTGTAAAGAATATTGATTTAAATATTAACATATACAAGTATTGTTGGTAGCCAATGGTGTAAAGAACATTGATTTAAATATTAACATATACAAGTATTGTTGGTAGCCAATGGTGTAAAGAATATTGATTTAAATATTAACATATACAAGTATTGTTGGTAGCCAATGGTTTAAAGAATATTGATTTAAATATTAACATATAAAAGTTTTGGTGGTAGCCAATGGTTTAAAGAATATTGATTTAAATATTAACATATAAAAGCATTGTTGGTAGCCAATGGTTTAAAGAATATTGATTTAGATACTAACATATAAAACATTTACAACTTTCCCAACTGCAGCCGCTGTCTACCGCCACTGCAGCAGGCAATCTTGAAATAATTGAAGCTAAAGAACACATTTCTCATAATTTGCAAGATCGCCCACAATGTTTGATATTGTATTCAGTAATTGTTCTGTTAATTATATTGTTGTTTCAATGTCGTCTGCTGTACATGTTTTGTATGTGGGAAAGGGTTAAACAAGATACAGGATATATAGATAAGGGTTATCACAAACAACACAAAGAAGACATTTTGAAACATCGCCAGGGATTTCAGTTTATTTCGCAAGATATGTCTTTCGCATCACGTGACTGACACTGACAATAGCCAATGCACGAACAAATGTACAAGATGGCTTTTGTTTACGGTAAATATCTAGATCGGACCGTAAATACGCAAAGTCTGATCAAGATATACACTGTTTCATAGGATTGTATTGATAGTAACATGTTATAACAACACTATATCTTGTAAAATAGTCATTCAAACGGGGGGAACCTATATAAATCTTCTAAAATATTTCCATTTTTTTTCCTTTTTTGTTTAGAACGATTTGTCGTGACTGGGCAATACCTATAAATGACCGATATTATAAGGTTCTCAACATTAGATACGGTAAAGCGATTGAAAGAGGAACCGATGGATACACTACAGGTAATTAGGGATCATTTATATTGTACGTGTAGCAAAAGACAATACAGAAACGTTGTGGGAAAAGGAAAAACAGAAAACTAAAAGCAATCTTTCCTTGTTCATGTAATGTTCTTTTATTAACTTTGTGTCAAAATGTGTTTCTTATGATCTAAACATTTTAGTTTCTTATTCAGCCTAGGTATATATGTAGAGATGTATGTATGTATTGTTCAGTTAATTGATTGGTGTTTAACGTCGTTTTTTAACATGTGTTAAGTCATATTCACGGCGGCCAATTCATCTACTACATTTCTCACCAGTACGCCACAAAATATAATCTCTACGCAACTGGCTGCTTTTCTTCATAGGCTGTTAGCCTATTTATGGAAGGTGTATAGCGATTGTAGCATTGACTTTTGTCAAACTTCGGACAAAATGTTAGCCGGTTTAGGATTCAAACTCACAACCCCTGGATCGACAGACTGCATCGCTATCGACAGCGCCCGGCGAAGATAGTACAGGAATCCACCTGTGTTGTTTAGAGTGACGTAACTAGTTCAAACCTGCAGACGCTTTTTGACGCACCTGCAACAGGCGAGTTTTGAACACACTTTGACCAGCGGAGAAATTCATGGTGAACATGTTTTCATCTTGCTACACTGTTTTCAAATATATTCAATACATATACTGTCATTAATATACTCAATAAATATACTGTCATTAATATATTCAATAAATATACTGGCATTAATATATTAAATAAATATACTGTCATTAATATATTCAATAATTATACTGTCATTAATATATTCAATAAATATACCGTCATTAATATAGATTTTCCATATTTCAAAATCGTCTGCTGCAGATAAGCCGTACGTTGGAAAGGGTTAAAGAAAGGAATAGAAGATAAGAAGTGGTCTACTTATGTTTTCTCTATGACCCATTTTCATTTCATTGAAATAATGTTTGACATTATCAAAGTAAAGTGATCTTGCGAAAGCCCAAACATTCCTTTATTCCAATTATTGAATATATCGTTTATGGAACCAGAAGAGCTATTGTTTCTGCTACTATACTGTTTACAGTATTTGATTGTATTGCTGACCTGCTGTTCTGTATACGTGTTTAGTATCACTCGCCATATCCCATGGCAGGACCGCATCAAGCCGATGTTAAATGATATAATTTCTGATTCAATCATTTATGTGCCCCTTGTCCCGGAAACAGCAAAACTACAACAACTAAAACACCGTTTGCCGTTAGAATTACACTGCTTGTGTAAAATAGAAGCAATCACTGTTGCTAATCAACATAAAACAGTAACATCAGTTGTCTCCTAAACAATAAGCATTTCCAGTATAAATACTTTACGATCTAAAAATACATAAATCAATTCATCCGCAATTACTCGAACATTTCGATAGCTTGATAGGATCTTTTCAACTTCGAGTATTTTGACTTAAAGCTTAAACTGAAACCTGCCGTATTTGCAGAAACAGTTACTTAATTAACTGATTAATTTTACATCGATTGCAAATCAAGACTTTTGCGGATGTTAACCACGCTTGATGGATGCTTCCTGAATACATAATCGATACATTACTTGATTCGAACTTAGGGCATAATGTATCAGATACCTAAGCTCTATCACTGCATCACTAAACATCGGAATTAGTCAAAGAGTTGTTTATAACGTAAAGTCTTCGTCAGAAATTCTTATTTATTAGAGTTGTTTATAACGTAACGTCTTCGTCAGACATTGTTATTTATTAGAGTTGTTTATAACGTAACGTCTTCGTCAGAAATTGTTATTTATTAGAGTTGTTTATAACGTAGCGTCTTCGTCAGATATTCTTATTTATTAGAGTTGTTTATAACGTAACGTCTTCGTCAGAAATTGTTATTCATTAGAGTTGTTTATAACGTAGCGTCTTCGTCAGAAATTGTTATTTATTATAGTTGTTTATAACGTAACGTCTTCGTCAGAAATTGTTATTTATTAGAGTTGTTTATAACGTAACGTCTTCGTCAGAAATTGTTATTTATTAGAGTTGTTTATAACGTAGCGTCTTCGTCAGAAATTGTTATTTATTAGAGTTGTTTATAACGTAACGTCTTCGTCAGAAATTGTTATTTATTAGAGTTGTTTATAACGTAACGTCTTCGTCAGAAATTGTTATTTATTAGAGTTGTTTATAACGTAGCGTCTTCGTCAGATATTCTTATTTATTAGAGTTGTTTATAACGTAACGTCTTCGTCAGAAATTGTTATTTATTTGAGTTGTTTATAACGTAAAGTCTTCGTCAGACATTGTTATTTATTAGAGTTGTTTATAACGTAACGTCTTCGTCAGAAATTGTTATTTATTAGAGTTGTTTATAACGTAACGTCTTCGTCAGAAATTGTTATTTATTAGAGTTGTTTATAACGTAGCGTCTTCGTCAGATATTCTTATTTATTAGAGTTGTTTATAACGTAACGTCTTCGTCAGAAATTGTTATTTATTTGAGTTGTTTATAACGTAAAGTCTTCGTCAGACATTCTTATTTATTAGAGTTGTTTATAACGTCTTCGTCAGAAATTGTTATTTATTTGAGTTGTTTATAACGTAAAGTCTTCGTCAGACATTCTTATTTATTAGAGTTGTTTATAATCTAACGTCTTCGTCAGAAATTGTTATTTATCCCTTGGACTGTTTACTTAACATGAAGCCCAACAGTTGTCTGCGTTGGATACATCTGAACATTGCAGGGATAAGCCAAAACACATTTATATGAGCCGTCCCGCGAGAAAACCAACCCTTGTGGACTCTGAGTAAAGTATCAACCCGGATCAGCGTACTCATGTCACGCAGGCTTACCAGGATAGACTATTTTCGCCTCATGTAGATTTTACTCTATACCAATATACCCCTGAGACGAAATGTGTCGGCCCGGATCAATCTGCACGGACTGCGCAGGCTGATCTGAGTCGATACATTACGCAGAGGCCATAATGTTGGTTTTCTCGCGGGACGGCTCAATTATGTTTAATAATTTCATACAAATAATCCATCTGCAGGAGACGACTTTGAAAACATTAAGGTAAATCCACGGAAAATCTCTATGAATGAAGATATCATTAATGAATATATTTGGAAACATTGTAGAAAACGGAGATAGTCCACGCTTATGATTTCGAACCCAAGCTCGGCCAACATTATTATTGACGTTTGACAAAAGTAAATGCGGCACGCGTCATTTGTCTTGCTGTAAAATACTTCAGTTTGGAGTACTAGTATGAGAAAGCCAGGAAACATTTGAGTAGATGAACTTGCCGCCGTGACCGAAACTTTTTGAAAACGGCCTGAAACCTAAATTTATCCATTATAACTCTTGGCGTCAATATTCAAATTTAAAGAGGCCCGATTCGTAGGTGACTTATGTTGTCTGCATCAGATATAACTTATTAACCAAAGCAAACAAGTAGTTTGTTTTGTTTAATTTGGTTTTTACGCCTTTGCAAACATTATCTTAATTATATCACGGCGACAATTCACTTAAACATGTATCCTCATAGGCTGGAAGCCTAAAGGAATTTGAATGAATAAACTTATCAAACTTAAACAACTGGAACTTTAAATCGAACCCTCGATCGAATCCGGAACGTCAAAACAAAATAATCCTCGAAGCCAAATAGGTAGTACGTCGATGAGTGTACAGAAACTGTATTTCTATATTTCAGTTTGTCTTCTATTTGCTCTGTCTGGGATTTTCAGGTAATCTTTTTTGTTCGCCTACTTATCTGTGTTTTTTTTTTATTTAATTCGGTATAATTCCATGTAGTCTGGTACCCGGCGTACTAATAAAGTAATACAATATATGTACATCGGATACGACTAGGTTGGTCAATTATACATAACCAAACAAATGTTTAAACAGAAGTACAGGAATTAGATAAAAGTCAGTCATGGTGCGATACCCTAGCTCTTTCAGAAAAGACACACTGGTCCACACGAATAAAATGTTACTGGACAGAACCAGTTCTTGACATCGAGTTGATTTGGAGACACTTAAAGCACCTCATACAAATCAAGAACTCTTACCGGGATTTTAACCAGAACTCTGGATTGACAGCGCAGCATGTTTACCACTCTACCACCGTTCAAAGAACAATATATAATGATAATTATGTGATTTTTATCATGTTGTTAACCGAGTAAATGTTTAAAAAAGAGTACAAGTTTCACTTCTGTAAAGATTGGTTCCAATTTCGTGGAAACAATGGTAGAAAACTGCGGGAACAATACGTCACTTGCTCCTACATGGAAAACGATTTTAAGCCACCTTTATATAATCGTTGATGTTTGTCAGACCCGATGATATAATGACAAGGACAGGTACCACACAACTATTTGAAAGAGATGCCATTTAGGAGTGAAATATATGTATTATGGCTCGGATACGGTTGTCCATGTATCCAGATTTAAATAGTACAGGTCGATTAGAGATATGTTATAGAATGTTGAACGGTCATTACATCCAGTACATCGGTTTAGTTACAGATGGCACGAGCACTCAAGTATGCCTCGTTGGCAATACAAGCAATAGTACAGGTCGATTAGAGACATGTTATTGTATGTTGTAGGGTCTTTACATCCTGTACTTTGTTTTAGTTACTAAGGGCACGAGTACTCAAGTACGCCTTGTTTGTGATACAAGCAATAGTACAGGTCGATTAGAAATATGATATAGAATGTTGAACGGTCATTACATCCAGTACTTTGTTTTAATTAAAGATTGCACGAGCACTTAGGTACGCCTCATTGGTGATACAAACAATAGTACAGGTCGATTAGAGATATGTTATAGAATGGTTTACGGTCATTACATCCAGTACTTTGTTTTAGTTAAAGATGGCACGATTACTCTAGTACGCCTCGGTTGTGATACAAACAATAGTACAGGTCGATTAGAGATTTGTTATAGAATTATGAACGGTCTTTACATCCTGTACTCTGTTTTAGTTACAGATGGCACGAGCACTCAAGTACGTCTCTTTGGTGATGCGAACAGTAGTACAGGTCAATCAGAAATACGTTATCATCCAGCACTTTGTTTTAGTTACAGATGGCACGAGCACTCAAGTACACCTCTTTGGTGATACGAACAGTAGTACAGGTCGATTAGAGATATGTTATAGAATGTTTAACGGTCATTACATCCAGTACTTTGCATTGTTCTAGTTACAGAGGGCAAGAACACTTAAGTACCCTTTGTTTGTGATACAAGCAATAGTACAGATCGATTATAGATATATTATATAATTTTGAACGGTCATTACATCCAGTACTTTGTTTTAATTAAAGATGACACGAGCACTCTAGTACGCCTTGTTTGTGATACAAGCAATAGTACAGGTCGATTAGAGATATTTTATAAAATGTTGTACTGTCATTACATCCAGTACTTTGCTTTGTTTTAGTTACAGAGGGCAAGAACACTTAAGTACCCCTTGTTTGTGATACAAGCAATAGTACAGGTCGATTATAGATATATTATAGAATTTTGAACGGTCATTACAACCAGTCCTTTGTTTTAGTTAAAGATGACGCGATTACTCTAGTACGCCTCGTTGGTGATACAAACAATAGTTCAGGTCGATTAGAGATATGTTATAGAATGTTGTACGGTAAATTACATTCAACACTTTGTTTTGGTTACAGATGGCATGAGCACTCAAGTACGCCTCGTTGGGGATACGAACAATAGTACAGGTCGATCAAAGATATGTTACATAATGTTGTACGGTCATTACATCCAGCACTTTGTTTTAGTTACAGATGGAACGAGCACTCAAGTACACCTCTTTGGTGATACGAACAGTAGTACAGATCGATTAGAAATATGTTATAGAATGTTTAACGGTCATAACATCCATTACTTTGCATTGTTCTAGTTACAGAGGGAAATAACACTTAAGTACCACTTGTTTGTGATACAAGCAATAGTACAGGTCGATTATAGATATATTATATAATTTTGAACGATCATTACATCCAGTACTTTGTTTTAGTTAAAGATGACACGAGCACTCTAGTACGCCTTGTTTGTGATACAAGCAATATTACAGGTCGATTAGAGATATTTTATAGAATGTTGTACTGTCATTACATCCAGTACTTTGCTTTGTTTTAGTTACAGATGGCACGAGCAATCTAGTACGCCTTGTTTGTGATACAAACAATAACACAGGTTATATAATGTTGTGCTGTCATTACATTCAGTACATTGTTTTAGTTACATATGACACGAGTACTCAGTACGCCTCGTTGGTGATACCAACAATAGTACAGGTCGATTAGAGATATGTTACAGAATGTTGTACGGTCATTACATCCAGTACTTTGTTTTAATTACAGATGGTACGAAGCCTCAAGTGCGCCTCGTTGGTGATACAAAAAATAGCACATGTCGATTAGAGCTATGTTATAGAATGTTGTACTGTCATTACATCAAGTACTTTGCTTTGTTCTAGTTACAGATGGTAGGAGCACTCAAATACGCCTCGTTGGTGACACAAACAATAGCACAGGTCGATTAGAGATTTTTTATAGTGGGGAATGGTATATGATGGAGTCCAACTACCTAACAGAAAAGACCGTTCAAGTTGTTTGCAGGATGCTGGGATACGGCAACAGGTTTGGACCTTAAATATATACTGCGTCACGAGTAAAATGCGTCTTGTGGTTTTGCTTCGTTTGTTTGAGTGGCATTTCACTCCAGCGATGAGTCGTTATCTAATCAATGCAACCATGCGTTCTAAGCCACTTCTACCTGTATCAGGGTCATTGGCTAGTAATTTCGGTTTTGTAATTCGGTTTTAGGCACTACAAGGAAGGAATCTGACTTGATTAACATGCTAGTTTTCACTCCGTTTTGTTTATCATGAGCAACGGTAGTCGGTAACGACGCTGGTTGTCAACCCAGGTGTTTTGAGTGTTAACGTCAGCTCGGTTAACATTCTTTCCAACTTATGTCAACATCCAATGTGGCACACGTCGTCCATATTACACCAAGGCTTAGGAAGCACTGGTTTGAGAAAGTGAACAGATAATACGCTTAGACTGTTTTGCGTGTGACTAAGTTCGCCATAGTGTTCATTGTCATTTCCGCCTCCACGGTGCGAGAGGTCAGGCGTTTCTTGCGTAAGTTACCTGTACTACTGGTTCATTAATCCTGACACATGTCAGTCAGTCGTAATGCAAACCCAACAACCCTTAACGCCAAGGTGGGAAGCCATCACTAAAATGTTAAAAGTATTTAGTATAACCCGGCCGGGGGTCGAATCCGCTATCTCCCGCGACCGAGATGGACGCTGTACCATTAGACTACCGAGGCGGTACACTGCGTGGAAAGGATTTGAGCAGTTCCACGAGAAAACTGAAATTGTGGATTTTGCGTTAAGTATCGTCCCAGATCAGCCTTAGCATGCCGCTCAGGCTAAGGGCAGACACATTTCGCCTACTGTGGATTTTCGGTTTCAGGAATCATTACTCTATACCGCTATTTCCCTGAGATGGAATGTGTCGGCCCGGATTAGCCTGCGCGCACTGGCTGATCTGGGTCGATACATTACTCGAGTCCATACTGTTGGTTTTCTCTTGGAACGGATCATTTGTTAAATAGCTCTCAAAGGACCTTTCTGGTAACTTTTCATAGGCTTTGTAATTCCTATTATAATAGAGTGGCAGTTCAGTTTGCGTGGTGGATACATAAACAGTATGTGTTGATCTTATCCGCACATGTGTTCATAAACTAGTGTTGGTGAAAAATATACAGTATGTGTTGATCTTATCCGCCCAGGTGTTCATGAACTATTGTTTGTGAATACATATACAGTATGTGTTGATCTTATCTGCCCAGGTGATCATGAACTATTGTTTGTGGATACATATACAGTATGTGTTGATCTTATCCGCCCATGTGTTCATGAACTATTGTTTGTGGATACATAAACAGTATGTGTTGATCTTATCCGCCCAGGTGTTCATGCATTATTGTTTGTGGATACAAATACAGTATGTGTTGATCCTGATCCGCACAGGTGTTCATGAACTTTTGTTGGTGCCTAAATGTGTCCTACATGTATGGACTTGAATGTAACCATCTTTAATTATTCATGAACGCGAATGTTTAACGACCTCTAATCACACATTTTGTATTCTCTAGTACCAAGAGTTGGTATGACCAACCTCTTTATTGATGTGTTTGTAAATTATCTGGTACCAAGAGTTGGTATGACCAACCTCTTTATTGATGTGTTTGTAAATTATCTGGTACCAAGAGTTGGTATAACCAACCTCTTTATTGATGGGTTTGTAAATTCTCTGGTACCAATAGTTGGTATAACCAACTTCTTTATTGGTGTGTTTGTAAATTCTCTGGTACAAAGAGTTGGTATAACCAACCTCTTTATTGATGGGTTTGTAAATTCTCTGGTACCAAGAGTTGGTATAACCAACTTCTTTATTGATGTGTTTGTAAATTCTCTGGTACCAAGAGTTGGAATAACCAACTTCCTCATTGATTTGTTTGTAAACCCTTAAATATCCATTAGTTGATATGACCAACTTCCTTATCGATGTGTTTGTAAATTCTCTGGTACCAAGAGTTGGTATAACCAACTTCCTCATTGATGTGTTTGTAAATTATCTGGTACCAAGAGTTGGTATAACCAACCTCTTTATTGATGGGTTTGTAAATTCTCTGGTACCAAGAGTTGGTATAACCAACTTCTTTATTGATGTGTTTGTAAATTCTCTGGTACTAAGAGTTGGTATGACCAACTTCCTCATTGATTTGTTTGTAAATCCTTTAATATCCATTAGTTGATATGACCAACTTCCTTATCGATGTGTTTGTAAATTCTCTGGTACCAAGAGTTGGTATGACCAACTTCTTTATTGGTGTGTTTGTAAATTCTCTGGTACCAATAGTTGGTACATGTATGACCAAATACCTTATTGATGTGTTTGTAAATTCTCTGGTACCAAGAGTTGGTATGACCAACTTCCTCATTGATTTGTTTGTAAATCCTTTGATACCAAAAGTTGGTTTGACCAACTACCTAATTGATGTGTTTGTAAATTCTCTGGTACCAGTAGTTGGTATGACCAACTTCTTCATTGATTTGTTTGTAAATCCTTTGATACCAACAGTTGGTTTGACCAACTACCTTATTGATGTGTTTGTAAATCCTTTGATACCAATAGTTGGTATGACAAACTTCTGTATTGATATGTTTGTACATTCTTTGATACAAATAGTTGGTATGACAAACTTCTCTATTGATTGCTTGTAAATCCTGTGTACCCACTCATTGATATGATAAACTTCCTTATTGATTGGCTTGTATATTCTTTGATACCAATTGATATCGCCAACTTCCTTACGGATTTGCTTGTCAACTATGTAATACCCAATCCAGTGAAGATGCAGTACAATTACAGGTTTGGTATTATTGATTTGCTTGTAAACTATGTGATACACAATCCAACGGAAAGGCAGTATAATTACAGGCTTGAGTGATTAATTTGCTTGTATATGTATACTGGTTTCCTCCCAACCCAATTGAAAGGCAGTAGCAATACAGCGGTTCATACGACACACGTGTTTAAGGGTTCACAATCTAGTGGAATTGTAAGATAATTATAGACTTGGTGTGACCAACTTCGTTATATTTTTGCTTGTTTAATTACTTATCCCTTACTTACTTGTTTCCTCCCAACCCAATTGAAGGGCAGTAGCAATACAGCGGTTCATATGACACACTTGTTTAAGGTTTCAAAATCTAGTGGAATTGTAAGATAATTATAGACTTGGTGTGACCAACTTCGTTATTGATTTGCTTGTTTAATTACTTATCCCTTACTTACTTGTTTCCTCCCAACCCGATTGAAGGGCAGTAGCAATACAGCGGTTCATACGACACACTTGTTTAAGGGTTCAAAATCTAGTGGAATTGTAAGATAATTATAGACTTGGTGTGACCAACTTCGTTATTGATTTGCTTGTTTAATTACTTATCCTTTATCAAGTTGGAAAGCAGTAGAACAACACAGTAGATACAACAGCCTTTCTCGTTGTTTTGATTGTACCATTCTCATTCCTAATTCAGCGGAGTAGCAGTAGAATTACAGACAGGATACCACGCAGGTATTTATGGACATAGACCAGGAAAGATAATCATCCAAAACTTCGGATGTACGGGAGGCGAAAATGACATTTCCGAATGCGGCAATGGAAATGTGTTTTCTTCGATATATACCAACCAGTACAGCAGTAATTACAACCCATCCGCCATAAGCTGTGAAGGTCGGTACCATAATTTTCACTTATACTTAGAACATTTTGATAGATTATTTTTTTAATGAATTAACTTTTCAAAATTGATTGTCCCTTACAAGTGTTTCAGTTAAAGAATTGCTATCATCGGATCGAACTCAATCGTCCTAACACAATCATGAACAACCAAATACATCGAACTCGCTCCTCCTAACACAGCCATGAACAACCAACTACATCGAACTCACCCCTCCTAACACAATCATGAATAGCCAAATACATCGAACTCATTGAACAGAGAGCACATCAATATACGAGCAAGCTTTCATGAGATAATTAATACAGGCAGCATTGAACAGAGAGTACATCAATATACGAGCAAGCTTTAATAAGATAGTCAATACAGGCAGCATTGAACAGAGAGTACATACATATACGAGCAAGATTTAATAAGATAGTTGAAACAGGTAACATTGAACAGAGAGTACATCAATATCAATATACGAGCGTGCTTTACTGAGATAGTTAATACAGGCAACATTGAACAGAGAGTACATCAATATACGAGCAAGCTTTAATGAGATAGTTGATACAGGCAGCACTGGACAGAGAGTACATCAATATACGAGCAAGCTTTAATGAGATATTTGATACAGGCAGCATTGGACAGAGAGCACATCAATATACGTGCAAGCTTTAATAAGATAGTCAATACAGGCAACATTGAACAGAGAGTACATACATATCCGAGCAAGCTTTACTGAGATAGTTGATACAGGTAACATTGAGCAGAGAGTACATCAATATACGAGCAAGCTTTAATGAGATAGTTGATACAGGCCCCATTGAACAGAGAGTACATCAATATACGAGCAAGCTTTAATATGATAGATGATACAGGCCTCATTGATTAGAGAGTACATCAATATACGAGCAAGCTTTGATGAGATAGTTGATACAGGCTCCATTGAACAGAGAGTACATCAATATACGAGCAAGCTTTATAGAGATAGTTAATGCAGGCAGCATTGAACACAGAGTACATCAATATACGAGCAAGCTTTAATGAGATAGTTGATACAGGCAGCATTGAACAGAGATTATATCAATATACGAACAAGCTTTACTGAGATAATTAATAAAGGCAGCATTGAACAGAGAGCATATCAATATACGAGCAAGTTTTAATTAAATATTTGATACAGTCAGCATTGAACAGAGAGCACATCAATATACGAGCAAGTTTTAATGAGATAGTTGATACAGTCAGCATTGAACAGAGAGTACATACATATACGATCAAGTTTTAATGAGATAGTTGATACAGTCAGCATTGAACATAGAGCACATCACTATACTAGCAAGATTTATAGAGATAGTTAATGCAGGCAGCATTGAACACAGAGTACATCAATATACGAGCAAGCTTTAATGAGATAGTTGATACAGGATCCATTGAACAGAGAGCACATCAATATACATGTACGAGCAAGCTTTAAAGAGATAGTTGATACAGGCAGCATTAAACAGACAGTACATCACTGTATGAGCAGGCTTTAATATGATAGTTGATACAGTCAGCAATATACGAGCAAGCTTTAATGACATAGTTGATACAGGAAGCAGTGAATAGAGAGCACTTCAATATACGAGCAAGCTTTAATGAGATATTTTATACTGGCAGCATTGAATAGAGAGCACATCAATATACGAGCAAGCGTTCATGAGATAGTAGAGACTGGCAGCATTGAACAGAGAGTACATCAATATGCGAACAAGCTTTAATGAGATATTTGATACAGGCATCATTGAACAGAGAGTACATCAATATAGGAGCAAGCTTTCATGAGATAGTTGATACAGGCATCATTGAACAGAGAGTACATTAATATAGGAGCAAGCTTTAATGAGATATTTGATACAGGCAGCATTGAACAGAGAGTACATCAATATAGGAGCAAGCTTTCATGAGATAATTGATACAGGCATCATTGAACATAGAGTACATCAATATAGGAGCAAGCTTTAATGAGATATTGGATACAGACAGCATTGAACAGAGAGTACATCAATATACGAGCGTGCTTTAATGAGATAGTTGATACAGGCAGCATTGAACAGAGAGTACATACATATACGAGCAAGCTTTAATGAGATAGTTGATCCATCAGCATCGAAATGAGAGTACATTAATATACGAGCAAGCTTTAATAAGATAGTTGATACAGGCAGCATTGAAATGAGAGTCTTCTTCTTTTTAAGGTTCAAAACTACGACTTGTAGATGGGGACACAAATACATCAGGACGAGTAGAGATTTTCATTATGGTAAGTTTTTCGCCATCGGTAACTTTATCATCATCATCATCATCGTTATAATCAGCATCAGCATCATCATCATCATCAGCATCAGCATCATCAACATCATTATCCAAATCGTTATCATCATCGTCATCATCTTAATCATCTTAATCATCATTATCACAATACTAATTATAATCCTTAACTTCATCACCATCCTTATAATCATTATTTAATTACCTTCATCATCATTTACAATTATCATCAACCTCCTTCTCCACATCCTCCGCCTCCTCCTCATAATCATCATTATCATCATCACCATCATCATCTTCATCATTATTGCCATCAGCATCATCATCATCATCATCATCATCGTCATCATTATTATCATTATCATAATCATTAGTATCATCATCATCATCATCATCATCATCATCATCATCATTATCCAAATCTTTATCATCATCGTCATCATCTTCATCGTCATCATTATTAGCATTATCATAATGATTAGTATCACCATCATCATCATAGTCATCATCAGCCCCATCGTCATCGTCATTATCATCGTCATCATCATAATAATCATTATTATTATTATTATCATCATCACAATCATCATCATCATCATCATCATCATCATAATCATCATCATCATTATCATCGTCATCATCATAATCATCAATATCATCATCATCATCATCATCATCATCATCATCATCATCGTCGTCGTCGTCCTCCTTCTCTACATCCTGCACCTCCTCCTCATCATCATTATGATCATCATTATCAATATTATTATCTTCATCTCATCATCATCAATATCATCATTATTGTTATTATCATTTACATCATCATCATTATCATTGTTATTATAATAATAATAATAATAATCATCATCATCATCATCATCATAATTATAATCATCATAATAATAATCATCATCATCAGTGGCCACAATAGCATCATCATTATAATAATCATCTTCATTAGCATTGTATTCCATTGTCGTCGTTGTTGTTTTTACTATGCTTGATACGATTGGATTCGAACTCACGACCTCTTGAACCGACAACTGTAAAGTTCTATCGTATGTTGTGTTATATGTCATCATGTCTTAAAAAGAATCCTCGCACTAGTGCTTTCATTACTTTGATTCTTCATAACTTTTCTCAATCGAGTTCTGATATGTTTTGACGAATAATTGGTGAACGCGGTAGATCCTGATATGACTGCACAGAGGCTCCGACAAACTTGGCTGTTAGCTCATTGCAATGTCCTTAACGATAAGAGGCTCTGACAAACTTGGCTGTTAGCTCATTGCAATGTCCTTAACGATCAGAGGCTCCGACATACTTGGCTGTTAGCTCATTGCATTGACCCTAACGATCAGAGGCTCCGACATACTTGGCTGTTTGCTCATTGTAATGTCCTTAACGATCAGAGGCTCCGACATACTTGGCTGTTTGCTCATTGTAATGTCCTTAACGATCAGAGGCTTTGACATACTTGGCTGTTAGCTCATTGCAATGACCTTAACGATCCTAGGCTCCGACAGACAGAGGCTCCGACAAACTTGGCTGTTTGCTCATTGCAATGTCCGTAGCGATCCGTTTTTGTTTGATCTGGACCATGTCATTAGTATTAATCGCAACAGGAATAACCTCCCTTTTAATGTAGATGTTTTCTCATTGCAATGTCATTAACGATCAGCCATTATCGGCGACAGAAAACATGTTCATGGTCCATGGTCGACAAACCAATAATACTACGATAGGACAAATGCACAACACATAGAGTAACCCTACCTTTCGGCTATCGAACTTTAGTCTATAATTCTGGATTTCATTAGTAACAACAGGAATAACATCCCTTTTAATGTAGATGTATGAAACAAAAATACACGCGCAGATTTGTACGAAGACCAACCGTAGATTATTTTCGACAACGGTAAATCAAGATCAGCTAGCAATGTCGCTCTTCTTGCTCTGCAGTGCTTGCCCATAAATCATAGAGGGTTTCAGAAAACCTTTGCAAATCATTTACATTATTTTTAGATGCACAGACAAGATTTTTCCTAAATGTGTAATATTTGTAGAACAGCGATCATGTTTTCTGTGTTTTCAGGGTGATTGGCATACTATCTGTGATACTGGCTTTAACTCGATTGACGCCCGCGTTATCTGTAGAATGTTAGGCCATGAGGACACGTACGTTACGTTTAATAACCCTTAACCTTATTGGGCCATGAAGACACGTACGTTACGTTTAATAACCCTTAACCTTATTGGGCCATGAAGACACGTACGTTACGTTTAATAACCCTTAACCTTATTGGGCCATGAAGACACGTATGTTACGTTTAATAACCCTTAACCTTATTGGGCCATGAAGACACGTACGATACGTTTAATAACCATTTACCTGGTGTTACCGGCGGCTGACGCTCTTTGCAGCTGACGATTTTCGAAAACAGTGTAGGAAGATTGAAGAAATTATTCAAATCGAGTAGTTTCTCATTTTCACACTTCAAGTTTTCTTTTTAAATAATATCTCCAAAATTATTGATTGATATACATATTATTTTCTTTCGAATTATTCTCAATAAATTGCACAGCAAAAGATTGCAAAATAACCATTTGTTTACTTGTTAAACGGTAAATTAGACATATACGACGAATTAAACGGCAAATCGGACATATACGACGAGTTAAACGGAAAATTGGACATATACTACGATATAAACGCACGCAAGAAGCTTCTTTAAATCGTCTTTAAAGAATTGGAGAAAAGTTCTGGTTGGTGAGGTGTTTTTATCTGCACATGTAAGCTTGACTATTTAGGAGCACAGCTTTTGCAAAGTATCAACCATTTCCCGTAAACATACGCTTTCAGACGCCTCTACAGCAGATGCGTGTTTTGAAAACCGTACATATCCTACAGGTCTTCTTTTCCTGGCAAAAGGGTAGTATCTCGTAGTGTCTCGTAGTGTCTCGTAGTGTCTCGTAGTGCGAACCCCACATTCCTAAGTTCCAGGCAATGAAAGCCATTGCTACCATGTTAAAAGTATTTTGTAATGGTCTGGTACCCGAAGTACTATGCTTAGTTAGTAAATACCTCGACAGCGGGTCTATACAACTTGGTTTTTAGAATCATTACATTCATAGTACCGATAGCAGATGAGCAGTTCCAAGAATAAAACAGATTATAGACTACGTAATGTATCCACCTAGATCAAACCGCGGCTAATACGGGCCGACACATTCCGTTTCAGGAGGAAAGAGGTGTAGAGTAATGATTCCTGAAACAGAAAATCCACAGGAGCCGAAAAGTGTATGTCCGGGTTAGCCTGCGCGACATGCTTAGACAGGTCCGGGTCGATACGTTACAAAGAGTCCACCATGTTGGTTTTATCGTGAGACGGCTCATATTACTACAAACTGTCTGATTTACACTTTCAAAACAGTTTAGGCATCTACAGCAGACGTCGAGCCTCTGTGTCTAAGTCGGTAATACCGGTGGTTCGGCCATGCATTCTACCCACTTGCGAAATTCGTCTTCCGCAAAATGGCTAAATGGTATTTGTGGTAACTTAGCTAGTTACATTGGAAAACTATGATATGGTGGATTAGTGTAAGAAAGCCAGGCACAAGCACATTAGCAACGATGTGTTCGAAGCTGTAGAAATGAAAACATCGGTAGCGACGCGGGCTGTTAATCCAGGGGTTATGAGATCGAACCCCGGCTCGGCCAACAGTCTTTCCGACGTTTGACAAAGGTCACTGACAAGCGTCATTCCTCTTTTACCAATGGGCTAAAAGTCTATGTGGAAAAGCAGCCAGTTGCTTGGAAAGTGTGTTGTTTGGAATATTGGTGTGATAAAACCAGGAAATATATGAGTGGGTTAACCGGCCGCCGTGATATGACTGAACAATTGTTGAAAACGGCGTTTTACCCCAAACAAACAATCAATCAATCAATCAATTAATCGATCAATCAATTACAAACGACCCATTTTTTTTTATCCAGCTAAAATGCAAATAATCAATACACAAACTATTTAGAGTGATATTGCAAACATTAATATGACCTAGTTTACCCTTGAGGTAAACATTCCAATAGTATTATCCAAAATTCAGCTGTATGTGTACATTTTTACACTGTTTTGCCTTACATAGGAGTTGCAAACAAGTACAGCCCCTTCATTTGCTTTACAGCGGAATAGCTATCGCCTTCACCTCGTCGACCTATGGCCAAGGCTATGGTGCGCCCGTTCTGACAAACGTGAACTGCCAAGGCGATGAGAAAGATGTAAAACTTTGCGGTGGAAACTGGGCAAGCACCTGTAACCATAGAAACGACGCTGGAGTCAAGTGTGGAGGTGATTTTTGTTTACAAAACGGATCGAAACATGCTCGATGATTAATTATGCGTTCATTGCATTCAAAATGCGGTTGTGGGGCATGATTCTCATGTCATTCATAAATTATAGTTTACGTTTGATTTGTGTTTTATTCAAAATATTCAAATGTGTATATTTGTTTATTCATTCTACCTTTAAAGTTATACTACGTTTACTGTAAAAGAAAAGTTAGTTGAAGTCGGATCTTTGTTAAATTGACATTTTTCCACGCGCCTCGTTATACAAAAGAAAACCAGGTATTTATAACATTGTAGCAAAATATGAAAGTGTTCATGTGGAATAATTCCACAATGTTTTCAACTACATTTAACAATTAAAGTGTGGGAAAGGGTAACACATTATATCGCAACGCGCAATTTAATAAAACTTGTGTTCTAAATCCTAAATGGAGGCTGTTGTTTTTACCCCGTAACAGGTACAGCTATACGACTTGCCAATGGTCCAGATCCAGCCAGCGGTCGGGTTGAAATCAAACATGCTGGTCAGTGGGGGACGATCTGTGGGAACGGCCAGTTCGATCATAGAGACATCATGGTTTTATGTGGTATGCTTGGATACAATAATACGTATGTAGCTTTTTTTACTTAATTCATCAATAAATGAAAGAAAAATTATGGAATAAAGTTGAAAACGTTGTGGCAAATGGTGAAATTGCTCAATTTCTTTTTTTTTCGAAAGTCCTCTGCTGTAGATGAAAACAATGAATACATAGCATGATGCTAAGAGCGGTGCACTGTGAGGCGAAAAGTGTCTGTCGGGGTTAGCCTGCGCGGCATGCTTAGACTGATCCGTGTCGATACTTTACACAGAGTCCACAATGTTGGTTTTCTCGCGTGACGACTCATATTAGTATTTTTATTATATTCTGAAATATCTCCAGAGGAAGTACAGAGAGATTAACTATAGCTAAAAAACTGGAAAGCCACATGGTAAAGATGGCATATCAGCTGAATTTTCAAAAAATACTCCTCAGCAAAAAATTACTTCAATTTTAGTGAAATTACTCAACAAAATATTTGAAAAGGGAATATTCCACAGTTCGTACTTCCGTCAATTTGCAAAACAAATTGAATACCATAGATAACATTTGTAAAAAAGCAGATATGTTAGTCAACCCATAAATGTCTGAAATAATTGTATTTAGAAACGAAGGGCCATTTAGAGAGTATGAACGTTGGGTTTATATGGGTTGAACTTATAATAGTAACTTCAACACATAAATATATGAGTTGTCCCTCGAGAAAACCAACATTATGGCATCTGCGTAATGTATCGACCCAGATCAGCCTGCGCAGTCTGTGCAGACTGATCCGGTCCGACCCATTCCGTCTCAGGGGGATAGGGGGATAGAGTAATAATTTCTGAAACAGAAAATCCACAGGAGGCGAAAAGTATATATCCGGGTAAGCCTGCACGCCATGCTTAGGCTGATCCAGGTCGATACTTTACGCAGAGTCCACAATGTTGGTTTTCTCGCGGGACGGTTCATATATGGGTTATCTATATACACCAAAGTGATCTTGGCATTCAACAACAACAACACTTGCAGTACAGGCCAGTAAATCTCTTTATCCAATCAAGCAGTTTGAAAAACATTTACGTATATTTTGTCATAGAGAATTATTCGACTCAATGGTTATTCCTGTACTTACATATGGGTCAGATATTTGGGGCTATGAATCTAAAACAAATGCGTAGAACAAATCCATACTAAATTCTGTAAAGCTTTTCTGTAAATGACGCAAGGGCATTGGGTGATTTTGGTAGAAAATACCACATGAAATTAATTAAATACAGGGTAAGTCTAATTTATAATGGATCTTAACAAATAAAAAAAAGTGCTTGTTAATGCTTAAGTCGTATGCTGATATTGGTAGAATTAATTGGGTTACACAAAATAGGGAATTTCTTTGTTTTTATGGCTTTGGTTTTGTGTGACTTTCTCAAGATATAAGTAATGAAACGTTTTTCATAAAGCAAGTAAAAAAAAGATTAAAAGACTAATCTTTTCAAATATGGCATAATGATATAAATGCTTCTTCCGGGTGTGAGTTGTACAAACAAGTTAAAACATTATTGAGTGCAGAAAGGTATTTAAATTTAGACATTTCACCCTACTGTTACCGTTCTCTGTCGCGTTTTAGATGATCAAGCCACAAACTTAACGTTGAACTTGGTCGTCATTTTATCATTGAAAGAGAACAACGAATTTGTGTATATTTCTTTATGCTAAAAGATGCCTTGGTGATTGATGATACATTTCATACCTTTTGTATTTGTATATAAATATGCTTAGCCAAGCTTACACATCTTTTATTGTTCTTCAAAATGAAAATCCAGTAGTTATTAAGAAAATAGCCATTTTGTTTCAAAGGTTTTGATTGTGCACATTACTACATTGTAAGTTGAGTAATATTATATGTATGTATTGTGGGCCGGAGACCTAATTACGCAAATCAACCTTTGTATTGTATTGTATTGTATTCACGGGGTGGGTAATGGGCTAACAATGGCTCTCATTTCCGTCTATATTAAGTGCGCTCGCAACAACTCGAGTTTAAGGGAGACCCTACCATTACTTTGCACTTGTGCATCTTATCTTTGTTATTCTTGTCTACTTATTTGTTTATTATGATAACCAAAATCTGTTATAAAATCCGACGAGGAAAACAGTGCAGCTGCAGTTCTGATTGCTCGTCTGTTTTCGAAAGTTTAGTTCGAGGTCAACGATATATTCGAATCTAATAACTTAAATATGTTCGAATAAATCAACAACTTTCTCACTATTGAGGATTGTGTTATGGTATGAAACTGTAGCACGTATTGGACCAATAGTACATGGAATATTCTATTTGATCCGCAAACATATCCACGACTTTTCGAACTTTTTCGAACGTATTTCATTTACAAAAATGTACAGACAGTACGTTTATCTTAAAGTATAATATTATGTGATCTGTCAAATTATCCGATTCAAATTAATCCACCTATTTCCCCAAATATAGGAACGCCTTTGGATTTGGAACTGCGTTTTATGGAGAGGGCGTTGGGCCAATTATCGCTTCTTATCCGACGTGCGATGGTTCCGAGTTTGATATTGCGCAATGCGGGATAACATGGGACACAAATTCCATAAACTGCGCTCATAGTACCGATATTGGTATCAACTGTCCCGGACGTAAGTGATATCAATGTTTCTTCCATAAATAACGCATCGATTGAACAAGACGTAAGTGATATATTGTTATTTTAATGACACAAGCGTCAATTGAAACACACGTAAGTGATGTAACTGTTACTTCTATGAAACAAGCGTCAATTGAAACACACGTAAGTGATGTTACTATTACTTCTACGACATAGGCAGCAATTGAATCACGCGTACGTGATGTTACTGTTACTTCTATGACACAGACATTAATTGAAACACACGTAAGTGATGTGACTATTACTTCTACGACATAGGCATCAATTGAAACACGTAAGTGATGTTACTGTTACTTCTATGACACAGACATAAATTGAAACACACGTAAGTGATGTTAATATTACTTCTACGACATAGGCATCAATTGAAACACACGTAAGTGATGTTACTGTTATTTCTATGACACAGACATTAATTGAAACACACGTAAGTGATGTTACTGTTACTCCGATGACGTTAATTGAAACAGACGTTAGTGATATCAATGTTACTTTCATGACACAGATTTCAATTGGAACACACGTAATTGGTTTTAAATGTAATTTTCGTGGCACATGCTTCAATTACTTCTATGACACACACGTCAATTGAAACACACGTAAGTGATGTAACTGTTACTTCTATGAAACAAGCGTCAATTGAATCACACGTAAGTGATGTTACTATTACTTCTACGACATAGGTATCAATTGAAACACACGTAAGTGATGTTACTGTTACTTCTATGACACAGACATTAATTGAAACACACGTAAGTGATGTTACTATTACTTCTACGACATAGGCATCAATTGAAACACGTAAGTGATGTTACTGTTACTTCTATGACACAGACATTAATTGAAACACACGTAAGTGATGTTACTATTACTCCGATGACGTTAATTGAAACAGACGTTAGTGATATCAATGTTACTTTCATGACACAGATTTCAATTGGAACACACGTAATTGGTTTTAAATGTAATTTTCGCGGCACATGCTTCAATTACTTCTATGACACACACGTCAATTGGAACAGACGGTAGTAATGTAAATGTAATTTACATATCACAGGCCTAAATTACTTCTATGACACACCCGGCAATTAAAGCAGACGCCATTGATTAAAATGTTAATTCCTTGAAATAAGAGTTTATTGAACTATTTGAGATTAAAATTATACTTTCATGAAATAAGAATCAATAAAGCGGCGTATCCATTTAAATCAAAAACAAATTCAAACCAAGACGCATGCGTCAACTCTAAGTTAGATGACTATTTGTCAAGCATCAGAAGTAATTAATCTTGCATGACATAAGATGTTAGTGATTTAAGCTTAAATCAATTATGTATGTTTATAATGTTTTGTGGTACAGGAGTAATTGATTTGTGTACACGACACGTTTATGATAACGGCACGGATTGTTGTTATGTGCTGAACTCCAGATGGAGATCAACGTTTTGAAATGTTTAAACTTCTGAGAATATTGCTTTTAGTGATAATAGTGACAACAAAGTAAGTAATAAAATAGTTCAAAACTATTTTGGCAGTAAATGTTGAAAAACAGTCAATTGAAAGTCAATGAAAATGTACAACATTTGGCTTACTGGGTATGTCTACACAGTAAAAATGAAGCATTCACGTTAATTATTTAGATGTTTATTGTACTGGAAAGTGAAATTATTACTCAAATTGTATCTTAGAAGTTTGATTCCAATATTTCAAGACAAATTTTGAACAATTTTAAAACTTTAACTATACCATCTATAATCTGCAGTTCAGCACCTTTAAGCTATTCAACTGTTACTTCAATGGAATCGGCGTCAATCATACACCAACCAATCAATCATATCTTGTTTTGTTAACAGGAACAACCATTAGACTAGTAGGCGGGAACTCGGACCAATCAGGGCGGCTGGAGGTGTTTCACAACAACCACTGGGGAACCGTGGGCAGTAGCGGGTTTGACGACCACGACCTCATGGTTGTTTGTAAGATGCTTGGGTTCGAATATACGTAAGTTTTACACTTCGATTTGTGTTAACCTTACGGAGGATAGGGTAAATTAGCAACCGTTAGCAGTAGAGGGCTTTGCGATCACGTAAGTGTAATGTTTTGATTGGTGGTTACCATACGATGAGCGGATGTAGTATAATGCGGTTTGCGATCATATACGTCTACTGTGGTTACCCTGTCATAAACACGTTAGTAGTAGAGGGTGTTACGATCACATACGTCTACTGCTTTGATTCTTGGTTACCATTTGTTGGGTCGGGCGTCTTGGTAAGAGGGTGTTACGATCACATACGTCTACTGCTTTGATTCTTGGTTACCATGTGTTGGGTCGGGCGTCTTGGTAAGAGGGTGTTACGATCACATACGTCTACTGCTTTGATTCTTGGTTACCATTTGTTGGGTCGGGCGTCTTGGTAAGAGGGTTTTACGATCATATACGTCTACTGCTTTGATTCTTGGTTACCATTTGTTGGGTCGTGCGTCTTGGTAAGAGGGTGTTACGATCACATACGTCTACTGCATTGATTCTGGGTTACCATTTGTTGGGTCGGGCGTCTTGGTAAGAGGGTGTTACGATCACATACGTCTACTGCATTGATTCTTGGTTACCATTTGTTGGGTCGGGCGTCTTGGTAAGTGGGTTTTACGATCACATACGTCTACTGCTTTGATTCTTGGTTACCATTGTTGGGTCGGGCGTCTTGGTAAGAGGGTGTTACGAGCACATACGTCTACTGCTTTGATTCTTGGTTACCATTTGTTGGGTCGGGCGTCTTGGTAAGAGGGTGTTACGATCACATACGTCTACTGCTTTGATTCTTGGTTACCATTTGTTGGGTCGGGCGTCTTGGTAAGAGGGTTTTACAATTACGTAAGTCTACTGCTTTGATGTGTGATTACCGTGTGATTTTGCCAGAGAGCTATAATAAAACTCTAATGCATTATAACTGGATAAATCCAAAAGGTACACATGGTTCTGTCTATACAGAGTTAATTATAGCTTATCATGTGAAAATAATGTATATCACTTGGAGTTTGTCCTCTAGTATATATTTATATGTGCTTTGATTTTCAAATGCAAATGAACAATGAATGTTCTTTGGTAGTATGAAGATTCAAACTCTGCATTGTACATTTCCCTGTTTCTTGACAGTTTACATATATTATGGACACAGCAAAACTGATTCATATATTTATAAATATGTAAATATGTATAGTATGTTATATTATGGACTTGAGGCCTTTATTTACACCATAAAACTTCTGTATTCTGTATTCTATTCTGTACGTCTACTGGTTCGATAGGTGGTTACCGTGCGATAGGCGGGAGGTATTGGTAACAGTTTGTAGTAGAGGGTTTTAAGATCACGCGAATATTCTGCTTTTATTGATTTGACCGAGCAAAATAAACCCAGTTGTTGGATTGAACCGCGTTTTGAGTCCTAGATATATACTGTATGTCTATATATTTCAGGGAGAATTCGTTTTACAAAACGAATGGCTTTTACGGAGACGGTATTGGGGAAGTCGTGGTAAAAGACCTTCAATGTAATGGCAATGAAAACGATATAGGCCAGTGTAGGGCAACCTGGTGGCCGGCTACCAAATCACAAAGCCATTCCTACGACGTCGGTGTCAGCTGTGACGGACGTACGATACATATCTTACTTTAATTTGATTCACACTTTCGGGATCATACATTCGAAACAACGAAAACCGTTTAAATATCTAATTAAGTTTTAAACTGAGTAAAAAAACTGCCTTCATCCTACTTTAGTCCAATTTGAAGGGATTGTTTATTTTGAGAGTTTAACTAATATTCAGGTATTTGTAGTTGTCTACCCTGAAACAAAATTCTGACAATAATTACACAGTCACACCAGAGTACTCGCTGTCCGTCTTCATTGGTTGTTTGGTGTTTTAAGCCACTTTCAACAGTTTTTCAATTATATCACAGCGTTTTCCTTGGTAAGTTACCAGTACTACTGGTCCATTTATTCTGACACCAGCCAGTCAGTCTAAATGCTAACTCCGCAACCGTAAGCACAAAGGAGGGCAGTTTCTACCATTGTTACAACGTCTTGCTGTCCGTCTACAAGAAAAATGATCATCGATGCCATTTTATGCAAATATCTACATATGTAGCCCCTCGAGTTGTATTCCGAGGTACCTTAATAAGGTTCCATTACAAGAGTCAAGACCATTTTTTGCTAAATGCGACTAAAAATGGATGACCCTAACCCTAAAATCTAGGTACATGTACTTGATAGGAGTCTGTGCATGATAAACGGCACAAGTTGGCATTTCTAAAAAGTGTATGTTCAGATAATCTTGTCCTCCTGCTCAGTCTAATTTGAACTCACAAGTTGACATAATTTTGAACACGCTTGTTTTAAATAATACGTTCTAGTCAGTATATATCGTTACAAGTGTCTGTCGATGCACAGGCTGATCTGGGTATATGCTGTTCACAAAAGTCAACGTTCTACCATTGTCCATGCACTGGTTCATATTTCCTTTACAGACATATCAGCACGTTTGGTTGGGGGACATACGAATGCTTCCGGCAGGGTCGAGGTCATGCATGGCGGCCATTATGGAACAATCTGTGATCACGGATTCACCAAGCGGGATTTAATCGTCTTGTGTCGAATGCTAGGATATAACAACATACCGTAATTTATTGTTCCTTTGAATGGCATTTTACTCCGGTCTCAACATGTTTTATGTCAAAATGGTGCATACATCTATATCAGAAGAGTTATTTACACCTCCAACATCCTCTTATAACTCTCATGTATAATAATCTCAGTGAGGCAATCATTTTAGTACCCACACCAAAGGCTTCGTTGGGTCATAAGAGAGGTATTGTTGGGAAAAGACCAGTTTACTCCTCATTATCTTGTCTTGTGTAGTTGAATGTCCATGAAAAGATTAGCTTAAAAAAAAATAGGTCAACATGCAAGAACACAGTCATAAGCACCGATTTAAGAGGTCATTGCTATACTCTAATGTATTTAAAAGAAACTAGTCATGTCGATGTCCAGTTTGATTGATTGATTGATTAATTGAGATTTCCAATAGTATCTTAGTTCTATCACGGCGGTCAGTTTACATAACGTTTTCTTTTTTTTTCTCGCACCGGTATTCAGCACATCTTTCATTCAAGGCAAATTGTTTCCTCCTTACTCGAACTCAAACTGAGCCTTTAGGTGTTCGATGGACATGCTGATCTGAACCTACATTCTTCAGAAATGCCAGTTTGTACCTATTCGCATGCACTCTCTGAAAGTAGCATTACCTATCTATCCAATAATAGTCAAATATTTCCCAACTAGGTCGAGTGCAAGTTGGCATACTGGAGCATATTACGGCGAAGGCCTTGGAGAGATCGTCATGTCAGATCTTAACTGCAATGGTATAGAGAGTAGCATAGGAAAGTGCCCTGGTACCTGGCCTGCCGACACGTATTACTGCACTCACGCACAGGATGTCTCCCTAAACTGTGACGGAAGTAAGTATTATATTTCAACTGTAATGACACACATACTAGTATCTAAATGTGTGCTACCTCATGGCCTGCAAACTAAACACTACTGCACTCATGCAAATGATGTCTCCATATTATTTGATGGTTTTAAATACCATTATTATGTTTACTCTAATCGAACATATATACGTATCGGAATATGTGCTGGCACCTGGCCTGCTGACTAACACTATTGCACTCATACAAATGATGTCTCCATATTATTTGATGGTTGTAAATATCATTATTATAATTACTCTAATCGAACATATATACGTATCGGAATATGTGCTGGCACCTGGCCTGCTGACTTACACTACTGCAATCATGACAATGATGTCTCCATACGCTGTGGTTTAAGTTAGTATCATACATGTACGTGTATGACTTAGAGATATGTGGCGGAGAGAGAGCTGTCACCTGACCTGCGTTTTCGTTCTGATGCACTTATGCAAATGACATCCTGTGATGCAATCAGCATTCCAAAGGTAGAAATTGATTAGCCGAATAGTTCAGTTCTGTTTTATTTACAGCATCAGAGGCGTTGCGTCTTATAGGCGGACCAACAAATTACTCGGGCCGTGTAGAAATTCTACACAATGGTGAATGGGGACGTGTGTGTGCTAATGAATTCGACAGGGCGGATGCCGTGGTGTTATGTCGAATACTAGGCTTCAACAACCCGTAAGTCAAAGTTTGTGATGTTATGTAGAATACTGGGCTTCAAAAACCCGTAAGTCAAAGTTTGTGATGTTATGTAGAATACTAGGCTTCAAAAACCCGTATGTCAAAGTTTGCGGTGTTATGTAGAATACTAGGCTTCAAAAACCCGTAAGTCAAAGTGTGTGGTGTTATGTAGAATACTAGGCTTCAAAAACCCGTAAGTCAAAGTTTGTGGTGTTATGTAGAATATCCGTACGTCAAAAATGTTAGTGTTTATAGATTACCTTCATAAGACTTACAATAGCAAGCTTATATATGAACCAGTTCATTAGAAAATGTACAAGAGTGTTGTTGTTAACATCATAACTCCAGTTCAGCCCGTGCATAAGCATGTTACTTACATAAGCTTGTAAGAACGTGCTTAGATTCAGATGAGATTGCACAGGTGGACAAGGCGATCTGAATATATACTTTTAAAAAATGCCATTGTGCACCTGTAAATCATTGCTCATATTATAGATATTTAAAAATAGAAACTGCCAATGCCCACCGAAGATCCATAAGGAAACACCTGAAATCACAAGACGCTGTTCACATATATATTTATATTTGTTTAAACAGAGGGACTGCGATTGCTTACAAAGGATCAAAGTACGGCACGGGTAACGGGACCAGTGTAATAACGGGATTGCATTGTAACGGGCTAGAGGACACGTTAGAACAATGTAAAGCCTCGTGGAATCCTGCATCTTACGATTGTTATCTTGACGCTGGAGTAAACTGTTGCCGTAAGCGCAATTTATTTTCTCGTATTGTTTTGAGTTATTGTCCCTGTAATAACAGTATAGGGTCAACAACGTCATAGCCCTTTGGACACAGTGTACCTATAGGAGACCACTTTACATTACAGTATTGGGTCAACTTTGTCACAGCCCTTTGGATACGGTGTACCTATAGGAGACAACCCTACATTACAGTATAGGGTCAACTATGTCATAGCCATTTGGACATGGTGTACCTATAGGTGACAACCTTACATTACAGTAAATGGTCAACTATGTCATAGACATTTGGCCATGGTGTACCCATAGGAGACAACCTTACATTACAGTATAGGGTCGACTATTTCATAGCCCTTTGGAGATGGTGTACCTATAAAAGACAACCTTACATTACAGTATAGGGTTAACAATGTCACAGCCATTTGGCCATGGTGTACCTATAGGAGACAACCTTACATTACAGTGTAGGGTCAACTATGTCACAGCCATTTCGCCATGGTGTACCTATAAAAGACAACCTTACATTACAGTATAGTGTCACCTATGTCACAGCCCTTTGGACACGGTGTATCTTTAGGAGACAACCTTACATCACAGTGTAGGGTCAACTATGTATCATGTACCTTTAGAAGACAACCTTACATTACAGCATAGGGTCAACTATTTCATAGCCCTTTGGACATGGTGTACCCATATGAGTCTACCTTATCCAAACGCTTTAACCTTTGAAACTCCACAAGAAGTGTTTTTTATTATCAGTAAACATTCTAAAGATAAAGCTATATTGGTCCGTTGTATACATTACTAAAATAAATTGTATGTTCACTAATTTACTATATGTGCGATATTGATATATAATGGGAGAGGACCAATCTTCTCGCCATTGTTGGTTCATGCCAGATGAACTAATTTTCTATAGTTCGCCAATCTAATTTGTTTATTGAATAACACAGTGGACTCGCGATAACTCCAACTGGAGAGGGACCAACAACTTACAATAGGTATCGACTTGTACACGAAAATTATGTGTTGTCAGCTTCGTACCTCACTACTTAAGTGTTTTGAATAAAAGGCGAGCCAGTGATACAATCTTGCCAAGAACACAGCGCAGCGCCAAACTCCTTGATGAAGAAAGATAGCATCCAGAATCTGGTTCGTGCTGAATATGATCAACGCACAAAACACCCTGAGTTCGGGGTCACTATTTGTTCGTAAAAATCGACCACATTACTTCGAACCAAAATGGGGTTTTCACGTTAAACGGTAATGCGCGGTGCCTATTTATAGACCAGATATGCAAATTAAATGCAGTATTTTAGCCAATAAAAATAATTGATATTTTCCGTCCGGTACACTCGATTGCGTTCACAAACAAAATCCATTTGATGAATGTTAACTGGCTAGTTATTAACGATTAAAAGTTGGTTTTGTTTGTGATACATGGCGATAGGCGTGGCTTAAAATACGATATCGGATCTATGGAATACACATGGCGATAGGCGTGGCTTAAAATGGAACAACCAATCATTGTCTCCTACTATAGAGTGTACGTACAATAAAGTGTCCGCCGTCTCGTGTCTGGGAGGTTGAGTGTTCGATCCACGTCCGAGACAAACAAAATACTTTAGACATTGTAGTAATTCCTATCCCTCCTTAGCGCTCAAATATGTGAGGTTAACATTACGACTGACTGGGTGGTGTAAAGATAAATGACCCAGTAGTACTGACCATGCCGAGATATAACGAAAAATTTGAGACGAAATGCATAGAACACGCATGCTGCTAACAAAAACAGTGAGCCGTCCTGCAAGAAAACCAACATTATGGCGTCTGCGTAATCCAGATCAGCCTGTGCAGTCCGCACAGACTGGTCCGGGCCGACACATTCCGTCTCAGGGGGATAGAGGTATAAAGTATTTTTTCCTGAAACAAAAAAAAACTCAGGAAGCGAAAAGTATCTATCCGGGTAAGCCTGCGCAGCATGCTTAGCCTGATACGGGTCGATACTTTACGCAATGTCCACAATGTTGGTTTTCTTTCGTCACGGCTCACATTATTTCTATTACAGCTACATGCTCCTCCTTACAGATCATTGGCTAACAGAACACGCACTACCGTGGAATGTGTGCACTATTGAAATACTAATATATCGCATGGACTCTAGGCTGTTGGTACTCAGTAGCATTAAATATATTTGTAACGCACACATTCCAAAGAATCACCGATATTCACAATTCGTCTATGCTTCTAAAATAATTATAGTGTTATGTAATAAAATGAAACTCAAAGCAACATACCTATTTTAATTATGTTATGCATATATTTATGTCTCTACTTAACCTTTTACCCTTTTATATACCCTTGTTTACGCCTCTGTTGCAGACGACGTTAGAAAACATTGTGGCAAATGCAGAAACTGTTCATAATGAATATTTGTTCATTTGCGACAATGCTTTCAGCTCAAATTGATAATTATCCGTTCGTGTAAAAGGTTTTTCCACAGTTGCGCCAATATGATATTCAAGTCGTCTGCTATAGATTCATTGTAGGTAGGCAAGGGTAAATATTAAGAGATTGTGTTCGAACAGTGAGGTCTGAGCTGAATATGTGAAACGCTCAGTCTCTGGCTTCCCCTCAGAGTGACAAGCGGATTATTTGTACTGTCCGAATTTTAGGCACCAATTGGGTGTTCTATTTACTCATAAGATATGAACGAACCTATCAACTGCTAGATAAGTACAAACCAATCAACAGGTAGATTTGAACGAACCAATCAACCGTTAGATTTGAACGAACTATAAAGGACCCCCAATATATGCTTTTCTTGGTGACCAGCTAGTTTAACCGGATACAGTAAAACAATCATTACATTTCATCAGAATCATCTTTTATTGTATCACTGAAGGTAAATATCTGCAAAGACATATAAACAAATAGTTAGGTCAGACCTAACACAACATGTCATAATTAAAGCAGATAAAATTATGCTTAACAGAGATTGAAAGTTAAATAGCCTTATCTTACTGCAAAAATGACAGAACATATCACCTGTTTAATAATAGGCCGCTTTAGTAAACACATGTGAACACTCGTACATTCGGTCAACGCCCTTCAAATAATAATTAACTGAGCTTGCAACGCTAAAACTCACACAAAAAAGGTTCGAAACTGTCAATGGACGAAACCCTGAAAACGCTAAGTCTGCTAAAATGTTATTAAAACGTTCCACAATATATGTGAGTCGATAAAGATACACAGCCTTATATATATGATGAAATTACTGGTTCAACTTACACCATGAGGACTTAAAAAACATCTGAAAGCTGCCACAATGTGGAGAAAGCTAGCGTGTATCAGTGTGTATCAGTTTAATCTATAGTTAATAAATGTTATATGTAACAAAAGCTTGTGAATCAGTATAAAAGTAAATAAATGACATATGTAACAAAAGCGTATGAATCAGTTTAATCTAAAGTAAATTAATGACATATGTAACAAAAGCGTGTAAATCAGTTTAAAAGTAAATACATGACATATGTAACAAAAACCTGTGAATGTGTTTAATCTAAAGTTAATAAATGGCATAAAGCGTGTAGAGATACAGGGTATCATCATGTTTAACAAAGTTTAACATATCTCCCTTTACACGTGTTTTGGCAATGTTTGTCCGAAACAAATGCGTTAAATTGTTCGTATGAAGGAACGAGTTTATTTCCAAATTTCAATGGACATAATATGAGTTAACCCTTTCCTGCGTACAGACGCTTTCCGACGAAAGGTTCCTCTGGAACAAATGCGGTAAATTGTTCGTATGAAGGAACGAGTTTACCTACAATTTCTATCGAGATATTATGAGAAAACCCTTTCCCATTTGAAGACGCTTTCTGACAAAAGGTTTGTCTGGAACAAATGCGGTAAATTATTCGTATGAAGGAACGAGTTTACCTCTAATTTATATAGGCATATTATAAGTTAACCCTTTCCCACGTGAAGACGCTTTCTGACAAAAGGTTTGTCTGGAACAAATGCGGTAAATTGTTCGTATGAAGGAACGAGTTTACCTCTAATTACAATCGACATATTATAAGTTAACCCTTTTCCTGCGTGCAGACCTTTTCTGACAAAAGGTTCGTCTGGAACAAATGTGGTAAATTTGTCGTATGAAAGAACGAATTTACCTCCAATTTCAATCGACATAATATGAGTTAACCGTTTCCTGCGTTCAGACGTTTTCTGACGTCCCTACAGAAGATCACTTTTGAAAGCATTGTGACCAAATCAGGAATTACTCATTATGAGCACAATGCTTTCAATTCTATTTGATAGTAATGCTTTCATCAATGGAGAATGTCCATACCTATATTTAAAAAAAAATGAAACTTTGTAAATAAGAAGAACTGCATCATGAGACAATTCTCCATGTGTCACAGTTCCCTGGGCATCTTACATCGGTTATAACTAGTTCATATCCATCTTACATCGGTTATATCTAGTTCATATCCATCTAATACCCGTTATAACTAGTTCATATCCATCTTACATCGGTTATAACTAGTTCATATCCATCTAACATGGGTTATAACTAGTTCATATATATCTAACATCGGTTATAACTAGTTCATATCCATCTAGCATCAGTTATAACTAGTTCATATCCATCTAGCATCGGTTATAACTAGTTCATATCCATCTAACATCGGTTATAACTAGTTCATACCTATCTAACATCGGTTATAACTAGTTGATATACATCTAACATCGGTTATAATTAGTTCATATCATCTAACATCGGTTATAACTAGTTCACATCAATCTAACCTAGGTTATAACTAGTTCATATATATAACACATCGGTATTGACTAGTTCATATCCATTTAGCATCGGTTATAACTAGTTCATACGGGTAAACAAATCGACGGCGAAGCCGGCGATGTTTCCCGTCAATAGGTAATGTGTATGAACTTGAAAAACTTTGCTATACCGTCTTTCCAAAAATTGTGTCCAGAGTGGATTTTTCGATACAGTCACGATTCTGCTACGTTTTGATTGGATGAAAAGAAAATATCGAAAAAAACAATTTTTTTAAAGGAAATAATTAAATATGATAATACGTACTCGATAAAGGAACGGACACAAGTAATTTTATGTGAGATAATTTCCGTTTAATAACCCTCGTCGTCTATTTCTAAAACGAGTTCAAATAAAACTCGTAAGGGTTGTTTGACCTTTGACATTCTGGAAGTTATGAATCCAAATTCCTGTTATATGACGTCATTCTATTAGTGGTGCAGAGGTAGAGCGTCGGCCTCTTGTATCAAAGGTCCCTGGTTCGAGTCCCGTGATGAGCGGGTCCTGACTTTGGGATTTTTTTTTTAACGACAGAAATTATTGGAAACGTTAGTTTGGCTTGTCACAAATGTAGTTCCGTGAATTATGGAATCGTTTTATTTGAAGTACTTTGTGAAGGGCAAGTTGATTATTTGTTGTACCTGTCATCATATTTTCATGGATGTAAAATCTTGGCTATATTTTAAAGTTAAATATAAGCTTAACCTGATGATGATTTTTATTTTCTTTGCTTAGGTCGGTAGGACTCGTAATTGACGTAAATAACTGATCGTGCTGCAAGCAAGGGGCTAACTGCGGTTCGCGGGGAATTATTCACCGATCACAACATATAATAAATGTTTACCCGAAAATAGGTAGCACCTATACTCATATTATCCACCTAACTTCGGTTATAACAGTTCATATTTATCTAACATCGGTTACAACTAGTTCATATCCATCTAACATCGGTTATAACTAGTTAATATCCATATAATACCCGTTATAACTAGTTCATATCCATCTTATATCGGTTATAACTAGTTCATATCCATCTAACATCGGTTATAACTAGTTCATATCCATCTAACACCGGTTATAACTAGTTCATATTCATTTTATATATGTTCTTACAAAGCAACTAGAGGTTAATACAGTAAAACTATTCGTATTTTGAGGGGAACAACTAAATATTTATTGTTTATATTATATGCCGGTGGCGTAAATATGTAGATAAGCTATATGCATACTTTGAAAACTTTGTGAATGTATTTAAAATCGTCTGCTGCAAATATGTGGTATGTGGTAAAGGGGTACATGTATATGTAAACTGAAACGCTGATTTTGAATTAGAACTTCTGCTCTGAATTAAACTGAAACAACGCTGATTTTAAATTAGCACTTCTGCTCTGAATTAAACTGAAACGCTGATTTTAAATTAGCACTTCTGCTCTGAATTAAACTGAAACGCTGATTTTAAATTAGCACTTCTGCTCTGAATTAAACTGAAACGCTGATTTTGAATTAGCACTTCTGCTCTGAATTAAACTGAAACAACGCTGATTTTAAATTAGCACTTCTGCTCTGAATTAAACTGAAACGCTGATTTTAAATTAGCACTTCTGCTCTGAATTAAACTGAAACGCTGATTTTAAATTAGCACTTCTGCTCGGAATTAAACTGAAACGCTGATTTTAAATTAGCACTTCTGCTCTGAATCAAACTGAAACGCTGATTTTAAATTAGCCCTTCTGCTCTGAATTAAACTGAAACGCTGATTTTAAATTAGCACTTCTGCTCTGAATTAAACTGAAACGCTGATTTTAAATTAGCACTTCTGCTCTAAATTAAACTGAAACGCTGATTTTAAATTAGCACTTCTGCTCTGAATTAAACTGAAACGCTGATTTTAAATTAGCACTTCTGCTCTGAATTAAACTGAAACGCTGATTTTAAATTAGCACTTCTGCTCTGAATCAAACTGAAACGCTGATTTTAAATTAGCACTTCTGCTCTGAATTAAACTGAAACGCTTATTTTAAATTAGCACTTCTGCTCTGAATTAAACTGAAACGCTGATTTTAAATTAGCACTTCTGCTCTGAATTAAACTGAAACGCTGATTTTAAATTAGCACTTCTGCTCTGAATTAAACTGAAACGCTGATTTTAAATTAGCACTTCTGCTCTGAATTAAACTGAAACGCTGATTTTAAATTAGCACTTCTGCTCTGAATTAAACTGAAACGCTGATTTTAAATTAGCACTTCTGCTCTGAATTAAACTGAAACGCTGATTTTAAATTAGCACTTCTGCTCTGAATTAAACTGAAACGCTGATTTTAAATTAGCACTTCTGCTCTGAATTAAACTGAAACGCTGATTTTAAATTATCACTTCTGCTCTGAATCAAACTGAAACGCTGATTTTAAATTAGCACTTCTGCTCTGAATCAAACTGAAACGCTGATTTTAAATTAGCACTTCTGCTCTGAATTAAACTGAAACGCTGATTTTAAATTAGCACTTCTGCTCTGAATTAAACTGAAACGCTGATTTTAAATTAGCACTTCTGCTCTGAATTAAACTGAAACGCTGATTTTAAATTAGCACTTCTGCTCTGAATTAAACTGAAACGCTGATTTTAAATTAGCACTTCTGCTCTGAATTAAACTGAAACGCTGATTTTAAATTAGCACTTCTGCTCTGAATCAAACTGAAACGCTGATTTTAAATTAGCACTTCTGCTCTGAATTAAACTGAAACGCTGATTTTAAATTAGCACTTCTGCTCTGAATTAAACTGAAACGCTGATTTTAAATTAGCACTTCTGCTCTGAATTAAACTGAAATGCTGATTTTAAATTAGCACTTCTGCTCTGAATTAAACTGAAACGCTGATTTTAAATTAGCACTTCTGCTCTGAATTAAACTGAAACGCTGATTTTAAATTAGCACTTCTGCTCTGAATTAAACTGAAACGCTGATTTTAAATTAGCACTTCTGCTCTGAATTAAACTGAAACGCTGATTTTAAATTAGCACTTCTGCTCTGAATTAAACTGAAACGCTGATTTTAAATTAGCACTTCTGCTCTGAATTAAACTGAAACGCTGATTTTAAATTATCACTTCTGCTCTGAATCAAACTGAAACGCTGATTTTAAATTAGCACTTCTGCTATGAATCAAACTGAAACGCTGATTTTAAATTAGCACTTCTGCTCTGAATTAAACTGAAACGCTGATTTTAAATTAGCACTTCTGCTCTGAATTAAACTGAAACGCTGATTTTAAATTAGCACTTCTGCTCTGAATTAAACTGAAACGCTGATTTTAAATTATCACTTCTGCTCTGAATCAAACTGAAACGCTGATTTTAAATTAGCACTTCTGCTCTGAATTAAACTGAAACGCTGATTTTAAATTAGCACTTCTGCTCTGAATTAAACTGAAACGCTGATTTTAAATTAGCACTTCTGCTCTGAATTAAACTGAAACGCTGATTTTAAATTAGCACTTCTGCTCTGAATTAAACTGAAACGCCGATTTTAAATTAGCACTTCTGCTCTTAATTAAACTGAAACGCTGATTTTAAATTAGCACTTCTGCTCTGAATTAAACTGAAACGCTGATTTTGAATTAGCACTTCTGCTCTGAATTAAACTGAAACGATGATTTTAAATAAGCACTTCTGCTCTGAATTAAACTAAAACGCTGATTTTGAATTAGCACTTCTGCTCTGAATTAAACTAAAACGCGGATTTTAAATTAGCACTTCTGCTCTGAATTAAACTGAAACGATGATTTTAAATTAGCACTTCTGCTCTGAATTAAACTAAAACGCTGATTTTAAATTAGCACTTCTGCTCTGAATTAAACTGAAACGATGATTTTAAATTAGAACTTCTGCTCTGAATTAAACTAAAACGATGATTTTAAATTAGCACTTCTGCTCTGAATTAAACTGAAACGATGATTTTAAATTAGCACTTCTGCTCTGAATTAAACTGAAACGCGGATTTTAAATTAGCACTTCTGCTCTGAATTAAACTAAAACGCTGATTTTAAATTAGCACTTCTGCTCTGAATTAAACTGAAACGCTGATTTTAAATTAGAACTTCTGCTCTGAATTAAACTAAAACGCTGATTTTAAATTAGCACTTCTGCTCTGAATTAAACTCAAACGCTGATTTTAAATAAACACTTCTGCTCTGAATTAAACTGAAACGCTGATTTTAAGTTAGCACTTCTGCTCTGAATTAAACTGAAACGCTGATTTTAAATACGCACTTCTGCTCTGAATTAAACTGAAACGCTGATTTTAAATTAGCACTTCTGCTCTGAATTAAACAGAAACGCTGATTTTAAATTAGCACTTCTGCTCTGAATCAAACTGAAACGCTGATTTTAAATTAGCACTTCTGCTCTGAATTAAACTGAAACGCTGATTTTAAATTAGCACTTCTGCTTTGAATCAAACTGCCGTATAGGTTTATCAGAACAAGATACGATCAAATCAGGGTAAAAAACATTGCAGGAAAATGAAACAAACAATTATTCCTCGTGCAAAACCAAATTCAATCCTACATGTATCAGTGTAACAGGCGACAAAAAAAGGGTAAAACCTTTCACACTATCAGCAACTTTGCAGCAGACGATAATACAAAAAATATGCACAATTATGGAAATCTCTGAAAGAGAAAGTGGGCTATTTCAAAATAATTGAAAACACTGTTGCAAAAGGAGAAATCGCTCGTTATGAGCACGGTATGAGCATTTTCCGCTTTTGTCTCACTGTTTTCAATAGTCCTCTGATGTTAAGGCTTCGTAAAGCGTCTAAAGGGGGAGATCGATTAACAATTATCCTTCGGTTTAAAATCTACAAGACACGCTTTATGATTCCTTTCAGACGAAGTGGTTTTTTTAACTTCCTCTTTCTTCAAATAGAATAATATATATACCCATTATGGCTTTAAGTCATAATGGATCTTATCGGATGGAACATTTTATTGCTGGTATTTCTTACGATGACGCGTTTTACGCGCGTGTAATTCATCCGGTGTCAAGGTCATTCGACACCGGCTTCTTCGATTGTTTGGCAAAACCCAGAGAATAACTGAGGGAGAAAAAAGAGAGTTTGGTTGCAGACTAGAATAACGGTATGTCTGATTAGCTGCCGGTGTATATTTGAGCAATTATTGTTACATTATAAAGATGATTCACGTTCAGATGGCGGACATTTAATGAATTTTATATGGATTTTAGTTGATTCACATGCAAAACCGCACCCAAAAATTGTTAGCGGTAGAGGATTAATTTTCATTGAATGCATGGTGCATTTGTAAAGGGGTTATGTCAGGTAATGGGACATTTGTGACAATATGTTGTCGTCCTATAGCCCCATCATGAAAGAATCATCCAGATTTATCTTTGACGATTTTAAGCATTTAAATGGATTTTTGTGGAGCCAACGGCAAAACGTTCCTTCAACGTTGTTGGTAAAGAGCACTGGGTCATGTGAGGTATTCGTTATTGAAAAACACTTTGGCCCAAAGTTCGTTAAGTGTACTAGGCAGATGGGGACTTGGTTAACGCCATTTTCAACATTTAATTGTTTATATGTAATGGCAGTCTGGCGTGTTAGACTCCCCTAGGTTGTTGGCTCTTATGTTATTGTAGGATTTATGCATTATTGGCGATATCGGACTTGCTGTACAGCAAACTACAATTGAGCCTGGCCTTTTCATGGTCCATTATTTAAACGAAATAGATATTTTGTCAGACTCCCCTAGGTTGTTGGCTCCTATGTCAATGTAGGATTTATGCATTATTGGCGATATCGCTCAATTATCAGACTATGGTGCTGGACAACAAACTACAATTGAGTCCTTAGGATATGAATGATAATAATATATAGCTCTGGTGGCACTGGGTGCTTCCAAGGGCAGTTACAACTTGTTTGGAGCTGAGAGATTATATTGGAGGGTTTGTATAGTAGGGAATTAATCCTGTACACGGATACATTTATAATGTATAACAATTTTTGTTTTCCTTTTACGGTACATACGCGGAAATAATGCCAAAGAGGAAGACTGTTGTGAGCTCTGGTGGGGCGAAAAGGAGAAGAGCAAGTGGTAAGCGGCTGCCTGAAGCTGTATCGATCGACACACCGGTGGTTCGTCCTTCAACATCACAAGATGGGTCTGGTTCTTCAACATCAGAAGTTGGGTCTGTCATTGATTTTTTGGGAGATGCTGAACCACCAGTGATGGCTGCCACTGGGGTAACACAGACAACCACGGATCCAGGTAGAGGTTTAGTTGATGTTAATCTGTTTGAGGGACTTGATGCATCGGTCAATGTGACACAAAGCGTAGAGAGTCAGATTGGCTTTCAAGTTCCTCAACAATTGAAGGATAAGATTAAAACATATCAATATGTGGAATTATCTGCCCTGTTAAGTTCTGGTAGGGGTTCTGGTAACGAAAATAGTCTGTCTGTAGGGTCAGGGGGTGAACTTTTTTTGAAATCCACTGCAGACAACCAGAAATACTTAAACATTGAGTCATGGACGGATGCAATGCTTATATTTACAAGCATTTTCACTGCAGCACATCCGATTAAATGTCAGGACTTATTAAAATATATCAGTAACATACGTCTTGGAGCAAAACAACATGGCGGTATGGGTTGGAGGGCTTATGACCAACAATTCAGACTGCGTCTTGCAGCAGACCCCGCAAGGTCTTTTGCGAAAATAGATTATGAGCTTTGGCTGCTGTTTATGGCTGCTCCTAATAGTAATACAACCATGCCGCAGCAAGCCAGTAAGAATTTAGGCAAGAAATGTTTTGACTTTAATTTCAGATATTGCTCTAAACTAAACTGTACATTTCGACATGCTTGTTTAAAATGCAATAATGATCACCCCTCTAGGCTGTGTGGTCAAGGACCGAAGGGACAGCAATTTAGCCAATCTATGCCACAGCAAAGACCAAGGGGTCCATTCAACAACTCGCAGCCAAGTTTCCGCCCACGCTTTTCAAAATAATCTAAAAAGATTAGCGCCAACGCCTATCAGGTTTTCTGCTCTCTTAGAGTATTTAGCAATGTACCCAAAATGGAAAGATCCAAAATTTTTATTGGATGGTTTCATGTTTGGATTTAAGTTAGGATATGCGGGACCTAGGGAGCACAAAGAATCTGGAAATTTGAAATCTGCTTATTTACATCCCAATGAACTCAAGGAGAAAATTTACAGAGAAATTTCTTTGGGAAGAATAGAGGGGCCATTTACTGAAATCCCTTTCGAAAACATGATCATTTCGCCTGTTGGTATAGTCCCAAAGTCTGACGGTGGCTGGCGCCTAATTTCCCATTTATCTTACCCAGAAGGTGCAAGCATTAATGATGGTATAGATGAGAAATATTCATCTGTCCAGTATACTTCATTTGACAAAGTCGCAGACATGATATTTAGTCTGGGAAAAAATGCTCTGCTAGCAAAGCGTGATATAAAGTCTGCTTTCAGGCTTTTACCTGTTCACCCAAAGGACTTTCAGCTACTTGGTATCAAAGTAGATGGAAAATACTACGTTGACAAAACATTGCCAATGGGTTTAAGTAGCTCATGTTTCATTTTTGAACAGTTTTCTTCATTCATTCATTGGACCGTTTGTCACTTATCCAATAGGATGTCCATGGATCATTATTTGGATGATTTTATTTTTGCAGGCAGTGCATTCTCGGGAGATTGCGAAACACTTCTGAGTACTTTCACTGAAGTCTGCTGCAAAATTGGTCTGCCCATAGCAGAAGAAAAGTCAGTTGGTCCGATAACTGTTTTAGTGTTTCTTGGCCTCGAGATTGATACTAAAAAAATGGTCATAAGGATTCCCTTACAAAAGATACAGGAGCTGGTTGAGCTTTTAGGCAACTTTCAAGACAAGAAAAAGATTACTCTTAGGGCTTTACAACACCTGGCTGGAAAGCTCAATTTCTTTTGCCGAGCTATTCGTTCAAGTAGAGCTTTTTTAAGGCGTTTTTACGACGCCATGTCTTCATTGTCCAAACCTCATCACAGGTTAAGGCTGAATAATGAGATGAAGCTGGACATTTCTCTATGGGTTTCCTTTTTAAAAGAGTTCAATGGTATTTGTCATATTCCAGATTCAGTTTGGAATGATATGTACACACTACGATTGCAAACAGACAGTTCTGGTTCTTCTGATCTTGGATGTGGCTGTTACTTTAATGGTAAATGGGCCTTCTTTCCTTGGCCAAAGCACTGGCAGGTCAAGGCTGTAATGTCAGATATAACATTTTTGGAAATGGTCCCTGTATTGTTATCATTCTGTTTATGGGGTGAGAAGCTAAAGAAAAAGAAAATCATCCTTTTAATAGATAATGAAGGGCTAGTGACAATCATGAACAAGCAGACAAGTCGCTCAAAGGCAGTTATGGTATTGCTTAGACAATTTATATTCATAGCTATGCAATTTGACATTGTTTTTAGAGCAAAGCATATTTCTTCTCAAGATAATGCATTAGCTGATTCTATTTCTCGTAAGCAGTGGGACAGATTCTTCAGTTTAGATCCAACGGCCAATCACTGTCCAGAACTAATACCAGACTGTTTTCAATTGGTGATCTCAAATGTGAGGCTGGTAGACTTTTAAAGGCCTCGTTAGCGGGTAATACAACTTCTTCTTACAGGAATGCTTTAAAGAAATTTTCTGAGTTCCGGGTTTTCAATAAGTTGGGAGAAAGTTGGCCTCCCTCTTTAGAGCAAATTATGCTGTTTATAGCTAGCCTGTCAGCTAGAGGTTTTGCATTTAATACTGCAAAGCTTTACATCAGTGCAATTTCATTTCAATGTAAAATAAGTGTTTCAACAGATACAACAAAGCACTACCTGGTAGGTAAACTTTTGGAAGGTTTTCGGAGGTCAAGCCAACATAAAAAAATTAGGCTACCCATTACCATCAGTATACTTGTTACAATTGTAAATGCTTTACAACATGTGACCTCTAATACATATGAGCAGAAGCTGTTTGCAGCTGCTTTCTCTCTTGCATTTTTTGGTTTTTTCCGGGTGGGTGAGTTAGTAATTACCAAAAACAATGGGCATCAAGTATTGAAAAGAAATGATATTCATATTAATTCAGATGAAATTCTAGTTCATTTGCGCTATACCAAGACTGATCAAGCAGGCAAAGGTACTCAGATAAAAATACATAAAAGAGACAAAGGAGTTTGTCCTCTTCAACTGATGACTAATTATTTGCAAACTCGGCCTCAATGTGAAGGTCCATTATTTTGCCATTTAGATGGGAGACCACTGACAAGGAACCAATTTTCAGTGGTTCTCAAAAAAGCTCTTGCCACGAATGACATAGGTTATAAGCTTTACAATACACATTCATTCAGAATAGGAGCAGCCACTACGGCTGCTGCCTTGGGATACTCGGAGGAGACTATTAAGCTGGCAGGTCGCTGGAGTTCTAATGCCTATAAAAGTTATATACACTCATTGCCTTATGCACATGTCGTGCCCCGGCTTTGTCAGTCCTGACTTAACGTACTTAGCAGGGTTTGTAGCGTTTTCCTCTCTAGATCGTTGCTTTGCCCTTTGTAAATTTGTAGGGATTTAGACAATTTTAAATTGTTAACTTTAGTTGTTTTAAGAATTGTGCTCCCCTTGTCCGGCTGCTTGTTTTGGTCAGTGCCTTGTAAGGTATAGTTTTTCTTGTTATAAGCCTTCCTCTGATAACTCCCAGGGTTGGCATGTACAGTTATGTTTTAAGTTTTTATTTTTATTTTTATGTAGTTTGAAACTCATTGTTAACGTAATAACATGAATCAAGATTGTATTTAGGTGCCAAACAGCTCAACATTTGGTGTGTTGGTTCATCTTTGATAAAAAGGGGCTTCATAACGGCAAAAACCTTGGAAATGGGAACTAACATAGGACTAACAGATATACAGTTGTGGTGGCAGGGTTATGGAGGTTTGACCCTGTTTAATGCAGTGTATAAACTAAGAACTTTGGATAAAGTTGGGGATAATCCATTTGCAATTTTACTCCACTGTGGGGGTAATGATTTGGGAAAGGTGAGCCTGAAGCGGTTGAGAAAAGTGGTAGTTAAGACTTTCAATTTTGTCAATGAGCAGCTCCCTGGATGTTATATCATTTGGTCTGAAGTCCTGCCCCGTGCTTCTTGGAGATATTCAATCTCCTGTGTGGCTATGGAGCGATGCAGACAGCGTCTCAATAGTTTTGCAGGGACGCTGGCAATCCGGAACGGGGGCTGCTTTATTAAATACCCTATGTTGAGTGCGGTTAGTGAAAAGTTATATTTAGATGATGGTGTTCATTTGAGTAAACACGGCAACATTTTGTGTTTAAACCAAATAGCGAAGGGTATAACAGCCTTTGTGAAAGAAAACAATCAGTTCTGCAGTTAATTAACATTTGTTTGGGGCGCGTCTTGCAGCTTTTGGTAATAGTTTCGCTGTTGCGGGGGCAGTTAATCCGTTGTTGCCCCCTTTGGCGTGTCGGCAGCATTCGGCTTCCTTTTTGGAGTAAGTCTGGTGCTGCCTTTGTGGCGTGCAGCGAACCTTTACAGTTTTGTGATCTTTTTAACATTGTCATTTAGTGACTACAATGACTGAGTTTTGAGCTAAAAATTTGTCAGACCACTGAATATTCCCAGGGTCTGACCTCTAATGGTGACATTGATCATTTTTTGATTTTTGGTAGCTGTGCAAATATATTTCCGGGCTTAAGTTTGTAAATGTTTAGCTAAATTGGGGCTAGCCCTAATAGCCAATTTGGTTGGCAGCCCACTCTTTGTCTTAAGCCTATTTTGTTTATTCTTATTTGACAGTGTTTATGGAGACGCGCCCATTAATGCCAATTTGATAGTATTATTAAAGAATATTGTATTTCAAATTTAGTTTTGAATTGTTCATTTTATAAGTTGAGTGTGTGTGGCAGAAAGGCGGGGCTAGACAAATGCAAGTTTGCATAGGTTCGCCCTGCTGTTTCTTGTGAGTTAGGGCCCTATCCGATAAATACCCATTATGGCTTTAAGTCATAATGGATCTTATCGGATGGAACATTTTATTGCTGGTATTTCTTACGATGACGCGTTTTACGCGCGTGTAATTCATCCGGTGTCAAGGTCATTCGACACCGGCTTCTTCGATTGTTTGGCAAAACCCAGAGAATAACTGAGGGAGAAAAAAGACCCACCCTCCCTCCCATATTATCTTTTAGCAAGTATCAGAGTCCTCGCCGTAGATTTCTCCATTTCAGTTTGAATCTCAACATAACAGCAACAAGTGGTTTGTGATGCAAGACAGAGTACTGCCTCGAAAAGAAATGTTAACACCAGGACTTACACAATGGTGCGTCTCCTTGAGAAAGAAAATAACATGACGAATTGGACAGGCGTGCAGCGAACCTTTACAGTTTTGTGATCTTTTTAACATTGTCATTTAGTGACTACAATGACTGAGTTTTGAGCTAAAAATTTGTCAGACCACTGAATATTCCCAGGGTCTGACCTCTAATGGTGACATTGATCATTTTTTGATTTTTGGTAGCTGTGCAAATATATTTCCGGGCTTAAGTTTGTAAATGTTTAGCTAAATTGGGGCTAGCCCTAATAGCCAATTTGGTTGGCAGCCCACTCTTTGTCTTAAGCCTATTTTGTTTATTCTTATTTGACAGTGTTTATGGAGACGCGCCCATTAATGCCAATTTGATAGTATTATTAAAGAATATTGTATTTCAAATTTAGTTTTGAATTGTTCATTTTATAAGTTGAGTGTGTGTGGCAGAAAGGCGGGGCTAGACAAATGCAAGTTTGCATAGGTTCGCCCTGCTGTTTCTTGTGAGTTAGGGCCCTATCCGATAAATAATATTAATAATATACGTCAAAACTTGTGCTGCGATGTTAGATACTACATGTATGTATATTCATCTACTACTACTTCTACTACTTCTTTTACTTCTACGTATACTACTGCTATTACTCCTACTACTACTACTACTTCCACTACTTCTACTACTACTACTACTACCACTACTTCTCATACTACAACTACTACTTATACTGCTACTTCTACTACTACTACTGCTGCTTTTACTACGTCTACTAATACTACTACTACTTCTTCTACTAATACTATTACATCACAAGTACATTTACTACTAATTCTAATACTGATATTTAAACTTCTATTAGTACTTATACTTCTACTTCTACTACCACTACAACTTACACTACTACCACTACTACTACTACTACTACTACCACTACTACTACCTCTACACTTTCTACATCTACTACTACTATTACTACTACTTCTTCAACTATCACTACAACTGGTAATTGATACTTTGATTACATCCTTTACTGGTATGGTAATGCATCTCATTCGTTAATGATTGAAAAGGGTAGACATTATGGAATACCCAGAGAGTATCGCTTTTGTGTCTATTGCGAATGCGTTATAGAAAATGAGTTGCATTTTCTTTTTCTCTGTCCTTTATATAAAGACATACGAGATAAATTCATTGATCAGAAATTCCTTACTATCCCAAATGAAATGTCATTTTGCAATATCATGTCTAGTAAAAACGAAACTGTTATCCGTAATCTAGCTATGTACCTATTTTATGCTTTCCGAATAAGAGAAGTCTATATAAACGAACAAGAAAACTGACTAGCTATTTCTTCAATGACATTACTTTAATTGTATGTACTTTTAGAAAAAATGATTGGCATTGGATATGTATACCTCTTACACATGTACCTATACTTGTATATTGTATGTAATGAATATTTTTTGTGTATGGGCCGGTGGCCCTTTAATACAATAAAACTTGAATTGAATTGGTATTGATACTCCTTTTCCACGTCCACCTACAACAACAACAACTACTACTTCAACATAGCTATTACTATCTCTTATTCGACTATTACAACATCGACTACTCTCATTACTATTATCATTGTATACATTTGATACGTTAACAACAACTACTTCTACCACCAATATAGCTTATACTATCACTATCTCTTATTCTACTATATCAACATCTATTATTGTTATTACTTTTATCATTTAATTTTGTTGTATAATAATTTGTAGTTTGTTATTTGTAATAATAATAGTGATAGCGTTGTTACTGTAGTGCCGAGCTCTGGTTGCTCAGTCGGTAGCGACGCGGGCTGTCATGCAAGGGGTTGTTTGTTCGAGTACCCGATCCGCCAAAATTCGTCTTTCACCCATTAGCTCACAATCAATGTTGAAAAGCAGCCAGTTTGTTGGAAAGTATGTTGTGTGGAATACTGGTCCGAGAAAACTAGGAAACACATGAGTAGGTGAACTGGCCGTCGTGATATAATTGAAAACAACATTGATGGATGGAAGTGGCGTAAAACCCCCGAACAATCAATACTCCTTCATTACTCCTTCCTTGACTACATACTTGACATTATACCAAGATATATCACATATTGCACCAGTACAAAGACGTTATATGTAAGTAGTCATAATATCGATATTATCAGGGTGATACTTTTGACCTACATTTTGCAAATGTGACTTACATTTTTATACTGGATGTTTGTTGTTTAACACCGCTTTCATCATTTCCTTTAAATCACGGCGTTTTCTGGGTAAGTTACCAGCACTTCTGGTCCATTTATTCTGACAAAAGCCAGTCCGTCGTAATGCTAACTTCGCAACCCAGAGCGCAAGAAGGGCAGCCAGTACTACCATTGTAATGTTTGAGGTATGACCCGATGGGAATCGAACTAACAACCTCCCGTACCCGAAGCGGACGCTCTACCATTACATCACCGATGTGGTATAATTATACTGAGGACGGCGCGAGTATTGCTTAGGGAGATTTTTGAACACAGACGGCCCGATTTCTGGTTAGGGGGATTTTTACAGACGGTGCGAGTACTTGTTAGGGGGATTTTTACAGACGGTGCGAGTTCTGGTTAGGAGGATTTTTACAGACGGCGCGAGTTCTGGTTAGGTTTTTTTTTACACACGGCGTGAGTACTGGCTAGGGGGATATTTACAGACGGTGCGAGTACTGGTTAGTGGAGTTTTTACAAACGACGCGAGTACTGCGTAGAGGGATTTTTAAACACAGACGGCGTGAGTACTGGTTAGGGGGAACTTTACAGACGGTGTGAGTTCTGGTGAGAGGGATTTTTACAGACGGTGCGAGTACTGGTTAGGGGGAACTTTACAGACGGCGCGAGTTCTGGTTAGAGGGAATTTTACAGACGGTGCGAGTACTGGTTAGAGGGAACTTTACAGACGGTGCGAGTTCTGGTTAGGGGGAACTTTACAGACGGTGCGAGTACTGGTTAGAGGGTACTTTACAGACGGTGCGAGTTCTGGTTAGGGGGAACTTTACAGACGGTGCGAGTACTGGTTAGAGGAAACTTTACAGACGGTGTGAGTTCTGGTTAGGGGGAACTTTACAGACGGTGCGAGTACTGGTTAGAGGGAACTTTACAGACGGTGCGAGTTCTGGTTAGGGGGAACTTTACAGACGGTGCGGGTACTGGTTAGGGGGATTTTTAAAGACAATGCGAGTACTGGTTAGGGTTATTTTTACAGACGGCGCGAGTACTGGTTAGGGGGAACTTTACAGACGGTGTGAGTTCTGGTTAGAGGGATTTTTACAGACGGTGCGAGTACTGGTTAGAGGGAGCTTTACAGACGGTGCGAGTACTCGTTAGGGGGAGCTTTACAGACGGTGCGAGTACTGGTTAGGGGGAACTTTACAGACGATGCGAGTACTGGATAGGGGGACTTTCACAGACGGTGCGAGTACTGGTTAGGGGGAACTTTACAGACGGTGCGAGTACTGGTTAGGGGGAACTTTACAGACGGTGCGAGTACTCGTTAGGGGGAGCTTTACAGAGGGTGCGAGTACTGGTTAGGAGGAGCTTTACAGACGATGCGAGTACTGGTTAGGGGGAACTTTACAGACGATGCGAGTACTGGTAGGGGGAGCTTTACAGACGGTGCGAGTACTGGTTAGGGGGAGCTTTACAGACGGTGCGAGTACTGGTTAGAGGGAACTTTACAGACGGTGCGAGTACTGGTTAGGGGGTTTTTACAGACAATGCGAGTACTGGTTAGGGTTATTTTTACAGACGGCGCGAGTTCTGGTTAAGGGAATTTTTACAGACAGTGCGAGTACTGCTTAGAGGGAACTTTACAGACGGTGCGAGTACTGCTTAGAGGGAACTTTACAGACGGTGCGAGTACTGGTTAGGGGGAACTTTACAGACGGTGTGAGTTCTGGTTAGGGGGAACTTTACAGACGGTGCGAGTACTGGTTAGGGGGAACTTTACAGACGGTGTGAGTTCTGGTTAGGGGGATTTTTACAGACGGTGCGAGTACTGGTTAGGGGGAACTTTACAGACGGCGCGAGTACTGGTTAGAGGGAACTTTACAGACGGTGCGAGTACTGGTTAGGGGGAACTTTACAGACGGTGCGAGTACTGCTTAGAGGGAACTTTACAGACGGTGCGAGTTCTGGTTATGGGGAACTTTACAGACAGTGCGAGTACTGCTTAGAGGGAACTTTACAGACGGTGCGAGTTCTGGTTATGGGGAACTTTACAGACAGTGCGAGTACTGCTTAGAGGGAACTTTACAGACGGTGCGAGTACTGGTTAGAGGGAACTTTACAGACAGTGCGAGTACTGCTTAGAGGGAACTTTACAGACGGTGCGAGTACTGGTTAGGGGGAACTTTACAGACGATGCGAGTTCTGGTTAGAGGGATTTTTACAGACGGTGCGAGTACTGGTTAGGGGGAACTTTACAGACGGCGCGAGTTCTGGTTAGAGGGAATTTTACAGACGGTGCGAGTACTGGTTAGAGGGAACTTTACAGACGGTGCGAGTACTGGTTAGGGGGATTTTTACAGACAATGCGAGTACTGGTTACGGTTATTTTTACAGACGGCGCGAGTACTGGTTAGGGGGAACTTTACAAACGGTGTGAGTTCTGGTTAGAGGGATTTTTACAGACGGTGCGAGTACTGGTTAGAGGGAACTTTACAGACGGTGCGATTACTGGTTAGAGGGAACTTTACAAACGGTGCGAGTACTGGTTAGGGGGAACTTTACAGGCGGTGCGAGTACTGGTAAGAGGGAACTTTACAGACGGTGCGAGTACTGCTTAGAGGGAACTTTACAGACGGTGCGAGTTCTGGTTAGGGGGAACTTTACAGACGGTGCGAGTACTGGTTAGGGTGAACTTTACAGACGGTGCGAGTACTGGTTAAGAGGAACTTTACAGACGGTGCGAGTAGTGGTTAGGGGGAACTTTACAGACGATGCGAGTACTGGTTAGGGAGATTTTTACAGACGGTGCGAGTACTAGAAAGGGGGAACTTTACAGACGGTGCGAGTACTGCTTAGAGGGAACTTTACAGACGGTGCGAGTTCTGGTTAGGGGGAACTTTACAGACGGTGCGAGTACTGGTTAGGGTGAACTTTACAGACGGTGCGAGTACTGGTTAAGAGGAACTTTACAGACGGTGCGAGTAGTGGTTAGGGGGAACTTTACAGACGGTGCGAGTACTGGATAGGGGAACTTTACAGACGGTGCGAGTTCTGGTTAGGGGGAACTTTACAGACGGTGCGAGTACTGGTTAAGAGGAACTTTACAGACGGTGCGAGTAGTGGTTAGGGGGAACTTTACAGACGGTGCGAGTACTGGATAGGGGGATTTTCACAGACGGTGCGAGTACTGGTTAGAGGGAACTTTACAGACGGTGCGAGTACTGGTTAGGGGGAACTTTACATACGGTGCGAGTTCTGGTTAGGGGGAACTTTACAGACGGTGCGAGTACTCGTTAGGGGGAACTTTACAGACGGTGCGAGTACTGGATAGGGGGACTTTCACAGACGGTGCGAGTACTGGTTAGAGGGAGCTTTACAGACGGTGCGAGTACTGGTTAATGGGAACTTTACAGACGGTGCGAGTTCTGGTTAGGTGGAACTTTACAGACGGTGCGAGTACTGGTTAGTGGGAACTTTACAGACGGTGCGAGTACTGGTTAGGGGGAACTTTACAGACGGTGCGAGTACTGGATAGGGGGAACTTTACAGACGGTGCGAGTTCTGGTTAGAGGGAACTTTACTGACGGTGCGAGTACTGGTTAGGGGGAACTTTACAGGCGGTGCGAGTACTGGTTAGGGGGAACTTTACTGACGGTGCGAGTTCTAGTGAGGGGGAACTTTACAGACGGTGCGAGTACTGGTTAGGGGGAGCTTTACAGACGGTGCGAGTTCTGGTTAGGGGGAACTTTACACACGATGCGGGTTCTAGTGAGGGGGAACCTTACAGACGGTGCGAGTACTGGTTAGGGGGAACTTTACAGACGGTGCGAGTACTGGTTAGGTGGAGATTTACAGACGGCGCGAGTTCTGGTTATGGGGAACTTTACAGACGGTGCGAGTACTGGTTAGAGGGAGCTTTACAGACGGTGCGAGTACTGGTTAAGAGGAACTTTACAGACGATGCGAGTACTGGTTAGGGGGAACTTTACAGACGGTGCGAGTACTGGTTAGAGGGAACTTTACAGACGGTGCGAGTACTAGTTAAGAGTAACTTTACAGACGGTGCGATTACTGGATAGGGGGATTTTCACAGACGGTGCGAGTACTGGTTAAGAGGAACTTTACAGACGGTGCGAGTTCTGGTTAGGGGGAACTTTACAGACGGTGCGAGTACTGGTTAGGGGGAACTTTACAGACGGTGCGAGTACTGGTTAGAGGGAGCTTTACAGACGGTGCGAATACTGGTTAAGAGGAACTTTACAGACGGTGCGAGTACTGGTTAAGAGGAACTTTACCGACGATGCGAGTACTGCGTAGAGGGAACCTTACCGACGGTGCGAGTACTGGTTAGGGGGAACTTTACAGACGGTGCGAGTACTGGTTAGTGGGAACTTTACAGACGATGCGAGTTCTAGTGAGGGGGAACCTTACAGACGGTGCGAGTAGTGGATAGGAGGATTTTTACAGACGGTGCGAGTACTGGTTAGGGGGAACTTTGCAGACGGTGCGAGTTCTGGTTAGGGGAAACTTTACAAACGGCGCGAGTACTGGTTAGTACGTCTCGCCGAAATAATACATCGAGCGTGAACGAAAGGTTCACAATCGATGTAAAAATACGTCGATTACAAATACATAGGTCAGAAAGGAGAAACATGCTCATATTTATATACCATGGCCAAGGGCCGATTATATTGTAACAGTGTATATCTTAATCATGAGTTAGTTTTGATTTTCCTACAATGTTCTGAAATAATATCGATATCACCCTTAGCAAATTTTTTTCATGAAATCAGAGTGATACTTTCGATATTACCCATTAAATCGTTTACTGTTAAATTTTAAAATGTGGACTTTTCCATGTTGACAATTGGACCATATTATTGTTCGTACAACTTGAATTTGGTAAAAGAAAATGCCTAAGTGGCGAACGATTCAGATTTCGTTACGAGCTGTCTGACCGGAAACTGCATGGTTTGCATAATCCTTGAATTGCCTTTGGCAGCGTAAGGGTTGCGGTAGATACTTGAGAATATAAACCGAAATAGTATTTAAAAATATTCAAAGCTCAGTTAATAACTAAACAATCTTTTCGATCCAGGGTACATGTTTTCGAATCGATCATCGACCTACCTTTAATTACCTAGTGCGATTGATCTAAGATATCTTCCCCAGTTGAATACGTTTCGTATGAAGGAACGAGTTTACCTTCAAATTTCAATGAACATAATATGAGTTCACCCTTTCCTGCGTACTGACGCTTTCCGACAAAAGGTTTGTCTGGAACAAATGCGGTAAATTGTTCGTATGAAGGAACGAGTTTACCTCTAATATCAATAGACATATTATAAGGTAACCCTTTTCCCACGTAAAGACGCTTTCTGACGAAAGGTTCGTCTGGAGCAAATGTGGTAAATTGTTCGTATGAAGGAACAAGTTTACCTCTAATTTCAATAGACATATTATAAGGTAACCATTTTCCCACGTGAAGACGCTTTCTGGCGAAAGGTGCGTCTGGAGCAAATGCGGTAAATTTGTCATATGAAGGAACAAGTTTACCTCTAATTACAATCGACATATTATAAGTTAACCCTTTTCCCACGTGAAGACGCTTTCTGACGAAAGGTTCGTCTGGAACAAATGTGGTAAATTGTTCGTATGAAGGAACGAGTTTACCTTCAAATTTCAATGAACATAATATGAGTTCACCCTTTCCTGCGTACTGACGCTTTCCGACAAAAGGTTTGTCTGGAACAAATGCGGTAATTTGTTCGTATGAAGGAACGAGTTTACCTCAAATTACAATAGACATATTATAAGTTAACCCTTTCCCACGTGAAGACGCTTTCCGACAAAAGGTTTGTCTGGAACAAATGCGGTAAATTGTTCGTATGAAGGAACGAGTTTACCTCTAATATCAATAGACATATTATAAGGTAACCCTTTTCCCACGTAAAGACGCTTTCTGACGAAAGGTTCGTCTGGAGCAAATGTGGTAAATTGTTCGTATGAAGGAACAAGTTTACCTCTAATTTCAATAGACATATTATAAGGTAACCCTTTTCCCACGTGAAGACGCTTTCTGGCGAAAGGTGCGTCTGGAGCAAATGCGGTAAATTTGTCATTTGAAGGAACAAGTTTACCTCTAATTACAATCGACATATTATAAGTTAACCCTTTTCCCACGTGAAGACGCTTTCTGACGAAAGGTTCGTCTGGAACAAATGTGGTAAATTGTTCGTATGAAGGAACGAGTTTACCTTCAAATTTCAATGAACATAATATGAGTTCACCCTTTCCTGCGTACTGATGCTTTCCGACAAAAGGTTTGTCTGGAACAAATGCGGTAATTTGTTCGTATGAAGGAACAAGTTTACCTCTAATTACAATCGACATATTATAAGTTAACCCTTTTCCCACGTAAAGACGCTTTCTGACGAAAGGTGCGTCTGGAGCGAATGCGGTAAATTGTTCGTATGAAGGAACAAGTTTACCTCTAATATCAATAGATATATTATAAATTAACCCTTTTCCCACGTGAAGACGCTTTCTGACGAAAGGTTCGTCTGGAACAAATGCGGTAATTTGTTCGTATGAAGGAACAAGTTTACCTCTAATTACAATCGACATATTATAAGTTAACCCTTTTCCCACGTAAAGACGCTTTCTGACGAAAGGTGCGTCTGGAGCGAATGCGGTAAATTGTTCGTATAAAGGAACAAGTTTACCTCTAATATCAATAGACATATTATAAGTTAACCCTTTCCCACGTGAAGACGCTTTCTGACGAAAGGTTAGTCTGGAGCAAATGTGGTAAATTGTTTGTATGAAGGAACAAGTTTACCTCTAATTTGAATAGACATATTATAAGTTAACCCTTTCCCACGTGAAGACGCTTTCTGACGAAAGGTTCGTCTGGAACAAATGCGGTAAATTGTTCGTATGAAGGAACGAGTTTACCTCTAATTTCAATCTACATATTATAAATTAACCCTTTTCCCACGAGAAGACGCTTTCTGACGAATGGTGCGTCTGGAGCAAATGCGGTAAATTGTTCGTATGAAGGAACGAGTTTACCTCTAATTTCAATCGATATATTATAAATTAACCCTTTTCCCATGAGAAGACGCTTTCTGACGAAAGGTGCGTCTGGAGCAAATGCGGTAAATTGTTCGTATGAAGGAACGAGTTTACCTCTAATTTCAATAGACATATTATAAGGTAACCCTTTTCCCACGTGAAGACGCTTTCTGACGAAAGGTGCGTCTGGAGCAAATGCGGTAAATTTTTCGTATGAAGGAACAAGTTTACCTCTAATTACAATCGACATATTATAAGTTAACCCTTTTCCCACGTGAAGACGCTTTCTGACGAAAGGTTCGTCTGGAACAAATACGGTAAATTGTTCATATGAAGGAACGAGTTTACCTCCAATTTCAATCGACATAATGTTAGATAGAGTTAACCCTTTCCTGTGTGCAGACGTTTTATGTAAGCATTGTGACCAAATCAGGAATTACTCATTATGAGCACAATGCTTTAAATTCTATTTGATAGTAATGCTTTCATCAATGGAGAATGTCCATATCTTAACCTATATTTTTAAAAAAATGGAAACTTCGTAAAAAAGAAGAACTGCTCATCATGAGACAATTATCCATGTGTCACAGTTCCCTGGGCATCTTACATCGATTATAACTAGTACATATCCATCTTACATAGGTTATAACTAGTTTCTATCCATCTAATACTCGTTATAACTAGTTCATGTACATCTTAATCTGTTATAACTAGTTCATATCCATCAAACATCGGTTATAACTAGTTCATATATACATGTATGTAACATTGCTGCTCGCCAAATAGTTAATTATGCATGGCGAGGGTAAATAAAACCAAAATAGTAGTAGTAGTATCTAACATCAGTTATAACTAGTTCATATCTGTTATAACTAGTTCATATCCATCTAACATCGGTTATAACTAGTTCATATCTACATGTATCTAACATTGCTGCTCGCCAAATAGTTAATTATGCATGGCGAGGGTAAACAAAACCAAAATAGTAGTAGTAGTATCTAACATCAGTTATAACTAGTTCATATCCATCTAGCATCGGTTAGAACTAGTTCATATCCATCTAGCATCGGTTATAACTAGTTCATATATATCTAACATCGGTTATAACTAGTTCATATATATCCAACATCGGTTATAACTAGTTAATATCCATCTAACATCAGTTATAACTAGTTTATATCCATCTAACATTGGTTATAACTAGTTCATATTCATCTAACATCGGTAATAACTAGTTCATATCCATCTTACATCGGTTATAACTAGTTCTATCCATCTAATACCCGTTATAACTAGTTCATATCCATCTTAATCTGTTATAACTAGTTCATATCCATACAGCATCGGTTATAACTAGTTCATATATACATGTATCTAACATCAGTTATAACTAGTTCATATATATATGTATCTAACATCAGTTATAACTAGTTCATATCCATCTAGCATCGGTTATAACTAGTTCATATCCATCTAGCATCGGTTATAACTAGTTAATACCCATCTAACATCGGTTATAACTAGTTTATATCCATCTAACATTGGTTTTAACTAGTTCATATCCATCTAACATCGGTTATAACTAGTTCATATATATATATACCATCGGTTATAACTAGTTCATATTCATTTAACATTGGTTATAACTAGTTCATATCCACCTAACTTCGGTTATTACAGTTCATATCTATATAACATCGGTTACAACTAGTTCATATCCATCTAACATCGGTTATAACTAGTTCATATCCATCTAATACCCGTTATAACTAGTTCATATCCATCTTACATCGGTTATAACAAGTTCATATTCATTTAACATCGGTTATAACTAGTTCATATATATCTAACATCGGTTATAACTAGTTCAAATCCATTTTACATCGGTTAAAACTAGTTCATATCCATCTAACACCCGTTATAACTAGTTCATATCCATCTTACATCGGTTATAACTAGTTCATATCCATCTAACATGGGTTATAACTAGTTCATATATATTTAACATCGGTTATAACTAGTTCAATTCCATCTTACATCGGTTATAACTAGTTCATATCCATCTAACACCGGTTATAACTAGTTCATATCCATTTTATATATGTTCTTATGAAACAACTAGAGGGCAATACAGTATAACTATTCGTATTTTGAGGGGAACAACTAAATATTTATTGTTTAAACTATATGCCGGTGGCCTAACTATGTAGATAAGCTATATGAATACTTTGAAAACTTTGTAAATGTATTTAAAATCGTCTGCTGCAAATATGTTGTATGTAGTAAAGGGGTACATGTAAACTGAAACGCCGATTTTAAATTAGCTCTTCTGCTCTGAATTAAACTGAAACGCCGATTTTAAATTAGCACTTCTGCTCTGAATTAAACTGCCGTACAGGTTTATCAGAACAAGAAACGATCAAATCAGGGTAAAAAACATTGCAGGAAAATGAAACAAACAAGTAATCCTCGTGCATAACCAAATTGAAACCTATCAGTGTAACAGGCGACAATAACAAAAAGGGTAAAACCTTTCACACTATCAGCATATTTGCAACAGACGATAATACAAAAAATGATGCAAAATTATGGAAATCTCTGAAAGAGAAAGTGGGCTATTTTAAAAAAATTGAAAACACTGTTGCAAAAGGAGAAATCGCTCGTTATGAGCTCGGTATGAGCATTTTACGCTTTTGTCTCACTGTTTTCAATAGTCCTCTGATGTTAAGGCTTCGTAAAGCGTCTAAAGGGGGAGATCGATTAACACTTATCCTTCGGTTTAAAATCAACAAGACACGCTTTATGATTCCTTTCAGACGAAGTGTTATTTTTAACTTCCTCTTTCTTCAAATAGAATAATATATATAATATTAATAATATACGTCAAAACTTGTGCTGCGAGGTTAGATACTACATGTATGTATATTCATCTACTACTACTTCTACTACTTCTTTTACTTTTACGTATACTACTGCTATTACTCCTACTACTATTATTACTTCTACTACTACTTATACTACTACTTCTGCTACTTCTACTACTACTTTCACTACTACTACTACTACTACTACTAATACCACTACTTATCATATTTCTACTACTACTACTACTACTACTACTACTTCTACTACTACTACTACTACTACTACTACTACTACTACTACTACTACTACTACTACTACTACTACTACTACTACTGCTACTACTACTACTACTACTACTACTACTTTCACTACTACTACTACTACTACTACTACTACTACTACTACTACTACTACTACTACTACTACTACTACTTCTACTACTATTACCACTACTACAACTACTACTACTACTACTATAACTACTACTACCACTACTTCTACTACTTCTGCTACTTCTACTACTACTTTCACTACTACTACTACTACTACTACTACCACCACTTCTCATACTACAACTACTACTTCTACTGATACTTCTACTACTACTACTATTACTACTACTACTATTACTACTACTGATTTTACTACGTCTACTACTACTACTACTACTTCTTCTACTAATACTATTACATCACAACTACATTTACTACTACTACTACTACTACTGGTATTTAAACTTATATTAGTACTTATACTACTACTTCTACTACCACTACCACTTACACTACTACTTCTACTACTACTTCTACTACCACTACTACTACCTCTACAATTTCTACTTCTACTACTACTTCTACTTCTACTACTACTATTAATACTACTTCTACTACCACTACTACTACCTCTACAATTTCTACTTCTACTACTACTATTACTACTACTTCTTCAACTATCACTACTACTGGTAGAAATACTAATATTAATACTTTGATTAAATCCTTTACTGGTATTGATACTCCTTTACCACGTCCACCTACAACAACAACAACAACAACTACTTCAACATAACTAGTACTATCTATTATTCGACTATAACAGCATCGACTATTGTCATTACTATTATCATTTTATACATTTGATATGTTAACAACAACTACTTCTACCACCAACATAGCTTATACTATCACTATCTCTTATTCTACTATATCAACATCTATCATTGCTATTACTTTTATCATTTAATTTTGCTTATATGTTAATTTGTAGTTTGTTATTTGCAATAATAATAGTGATAGCGTTGTTACTGTAGTGCCGAGCTCTGGTTGCTCAATCGGTAGCGACGCGAGCTGTCATTCAAAGGGTTGTTAGTTCGAGTACCCGATCCGCAAAACAATCGTCTTTTACCCATTAGCTAACAGTCAATGATGAAAAGCTGACACTTTGTTGGAAAGTATATTGTGTGGAATACTGGTCTGAGGAAGCTAGGAAACACATGAGTAGGTGAACTGGCCGCCGTGATATAATTGAAAAAAAAACCAATGATGGATGGAAGTGGCGTAAAACCCCCGAACAATCAATACTCCTTCCTTGACTACATACTATTATATTATATATACTCAATGATAAAAATATAGAGATTTCCTAACTTGAGAAATCCTATAACATGCTTTTTGTCTACTGAGCAATATCGCCTAGTGTGCGATATAGCTCACTAGCCGGATTTTCGGAACTTCTTTTTTTAATCTCTATTTTTTTAATTTTCTTAAATTAAAAAATAATTAAATAAAATAATAAAGAAATAAGCATTAATTTATGTTTATAGAATCCAGTTCAAACTTGCAGCTTCCAAATGTTATTATTCTATATAGAACTGCACTAAATTATCAGATTATCATTAATAAAACTCTAACAACTTATGTATATGCCTTCAGTTATTCCAAATGTTTACACGAAAACGTTCATCTTCAGAGATTGATCGTCAAAAGTTGGGACTCACGACTGTAACAGAATGACGTCCGGTTTGACGTCGTAAAAAAATGAACGCAGTTTTCATTAAAACTGTACAATGCATGTGATTTGGGAAAGATCGGATTTAAATGCTTTTAACGCGCGATTTTTTTTCCATTCTATATTTGAAGTTATTTTGTGTATGTGTATGTGACTCTTGAGCCTTTCTTGCTCTAAATTGTCTTACATTTTCCCTCTGACGTATACGCTTATGTTCTAGTCTGTTTAGTTTGTCCCTGGACGCGATTCTCTGATTTCTTTTTTTCGTACCCTCTTTGCTTTCTGACAGCTGTTTCCGTTGTTTATTATTTTGAATTGCACAATAATATGTATTATTCAATTGGGAGGTTTTAGATCATTTTAACCAGCGGTAATACTCAAAGGAACCCTTTGGCGGCGTCCCTATACAAAGTACACGTAATAAACGTTAAATAACGCTCAAAGGGAACAAAATGTCAGTTATGAAATAATTATGATATTTCATTTAATATAAACATATTAATTAAACCCTTCGAAATTTAAAAAACAATGTTCTAGACGTATGTTGAAAATAAACTCAAAATGGAAAAATAAAATACACAGTTTTAATTATTTTTGTTTAATTCTTAACACTATCAGTATAAGTGACGTTTTTCGGTGAAAGGGGACATTTTATCAGTGAAAATAACATGAACAAAAATAACAGTTTTTTACTCTAGAATACGCTAAACTTTTATTTACAGGAATTCTGGTTCAGACGTATTTTCCATGCAAAATGTTGTAGTATTTTGATAAAATAGAAAGCCTCATTTTTATTTTTAAAAACAATAGTATGGTAAAATACACCCTTTTTAAGCTGAATTACAACATTTTGTTTTTTCCTTAACGACATCCATCTTCTTGGAGGTCTTGTTTATATCCGTCAAAATTACGTCATTTCCTTTAATACGTAAACGACGTCGGTTGATAAATTTTCCTGCGGTTTTCTTAAAAAATGTAATTTTAAGAATATGTTTCGTATACTTAGTTGGAACATTTTGTTACAAATTACAACGTCATTTTTAAGCGTATTCCGTGCAAACTATCTTTTTATAAATAGACTCGTTTACCAAAGATAATAATAAAGGTCTTGCATCCGAAGTATATTTTATTTCCTTTGTAATCATACCAAAATCATACATGCAGCTGTAAAAATGGCGAATATATTGAAGATTAATGGTCAACGTGTGACAAAATCTTGCGTGAGCCCCAACTTTTGACGTTCAATTTGTATATATGCAGCGAGAACATATTTCTTTGCTGCAATTCATAAACGCCTCAAGATAAAAATAAACTCATCGTTAAACACTTTTAAGCTCCGTTTTCACTACTTAACACTTTATTTCCATGATGAACAGTTAAATAATCCACAATTGCAAATAAGAGCTTGAATCGACATGACACATTTATTTCAATCAATGAACACATTTGTCGGTGCGCGCGTAGTGACGTCACTACAAAACTGGCAGATCTCTCCGCTTCTGAGCTAAAAATAAATGAGCTGCAAAGGGGTATTGTCGTTTAAAAACGAAAATTATCGTCGAGTATATAATATATAGTTTAATAAACATTGTTTTCATGATTTGGGAATTAAATCCCTCGTGAAAGAGATTCTTGCATATGAAAACTCGTGCGCTATGGCGCACTCGTTTTAATATCGCAAGAATCTCTTCCAATTGGGATTTAAATCCCGTATCATGAAAACAATGTTAATTAAAATCCATATACCAAGATATATCACATATCGCACAATTAAAAAAACGTTATATGTAAGAAGAGTCACAATATCGATATTAGTTATCAAGGTCACACCTACATTTTGCAAATGTGGCTTACATTTTTCTACTTGTTGTTTGTTGTTCAACGCCGCTTTCATCATTCCCTTTAAATCACGGCGTTTTCTGGGTAAGTTACCAATACTTCTGGTCCATTTATTCTGACAACAGCCAGTCCGTCGTAATGCTAACCCGAAACCCAGAGCGCCAACCCAGAAACACAAACGGCGCTAGTACTGGTTAGGGGGATTTTTAAACACAAACGGCGCTAGTACTGGTTATGGGGATTTTTAAACACAAACGGCGCTAGTACTGGTTATGGGGATTTTTAAACACAGACGGCGCTAGTACTGGTTATGGGGATTTTTAAACACAAACGGCGCTAGTACTGGTTAGGGGGATTTTTAAACACAGACGGCGCTAGTACTGGTTAGGGGGATTTTTAAACACAAACGGCGCTAGTACTGGTTAGGGGGATTTTTAAACACAAACGGCGCTAGTACTGGTTAGGGGGATTTTTAAACACAAACGGCGCTAGTACTGGTTATGGGGATTTTTAAACACAGACGGCGCTAGTACTGGTTATGGGGATTTTTAAACACAAACGGAGCTAGTACTGGTTAGGGGGATTTTTAAACACAGACGGCGCTAGTACTGGTTAGGGGGATTTTTAAACACAAACGGCGCTAGTACTGGTTAGGGGGATTTTTAAACACAAACGGCGCTAGTACTGGTTATGGGGATTTTTAAACACAGACGGCGCTAGTACTGGTTATGGGGATTTTTAAACACAAACGGCGCTAGTACTGGTTATGGGGATTTTTAAACACAGACGGCGCTAGTACTGGTTATGGGGATTTTTAAACACAAACGGCGCTAGTACTGGTTAGGGGGATTTTTAAACACAGACGGCGCTAGTACTGGTTAGGGGGATTTTTAAACACACACGGCGCTAGTACTGGTTATGGGGATTTTTAAACACAGACGGCGCTAGTACTGGTTATGGGGATATTTAAACACAAAGGGCGCGAGTACTGGTTATGGGGATTTTTAAACACAAACGGCGCTAGTACTGGTTATGGGGATTTTTAAACACAAACGGCGCTAGTACTGGTTATGGGGATTTTTAAACACAAACGGCGCTAGTACTGGTTAGGGGGATTTTTAAACACAGACGGCGCTAGTACTGGTTAGGGGGATTTTTAAACACAGACGGCGCTAGTACTGGTTAGGGGGATTTTTAAACACAGACGGCGCTAGTACTGGTTATGGGGATTTTTAAACACAGACGGCGCTAGTACTGGTTATGGGGATTTTTAAACACAGACGGCGCGAGTACTGGTTATGGGGATTTTTAAACACAGACGGCGCTAGTACTGGTTAGGGGGATTTTTAAACACAGACGGCGCTAGTACTGGTTAGGGGGATTTTTAAACACAGACGGCGCGAGTACTGGTTAGGGGGATTTTTAAACACAGACGGCGCTAGTACTGGTTAGGGGGATTTTTAAACACAAACGGCGCGAGTGCTGGTTAGGGAGACTTTTAAACACAAACGGCGCGAGTGCTGGTTAGGGAGACTTTTAAACACAAACGGCGCGAGTGCTGGTTAGGGAGACTTTTAAACACAAACCGCGCGAGTACTGGTTAGGGGGATTTTTAAACACAGTAGGCGCGAGTACTGGTTAGGGGGATTTTTAAACACAAACGGCGCGAGTACTGGTTAGGGGGATTTTTAAACACAGTAGGCGCGAGTACTGGTTAGGGGGATTTTTAAACACAGACGGCGCAAGTACTGGTTAGGGGGATTTTTAAACACAGAAATAAGACATCGAGCGTGAAAGAAAGTTTCTCAATCGATGTGAAATACATAGGCTAGAAAAGAGAAACTTGATCATATTTATATAGCATGACCAAGGGTTGACTATATTGTAACAGTATATATCTTAATCATGATTTAGTTGTGATTTTCCTACAATGTTTTAAAATAATATCGATATTGTACTTTGCAAATGTGCTCATGAAATCGGAGTGATAATTTCGATATTATACGTTAAATTTCAAAATGTGGTAAAAGTTAATGCCTGAGTGGCGAACGATGCAGATTTCAAAAGAGACTGCTCGTTACGAGCTGTTTGACATGAAACTGCATGGTTTGCAAAATCCTTAAATTACATTTGGCAGCGAAAGGGTTGCGGTAGATAATTGTGAATATAAACCGAACTAGTATTTAAAAATATTCAAAGCTCAGTTAGTAACTACAAAATCCTTTCCAACCAGGGGACGTGTGTTCGGATTGATGATCGGCCTTTATTTTCCTATTACGATTGATCTGAGATATATTCACCAGTTGAATACGTCTTCTATATACGGCCTTAACTCATTTGTATTAAGGAAGTCTGTAGTATAGTGTTTGATCTGAGATATCTTCACCAGTTGAATACGTCTTCTTTCGACGGCCTTAACACATTTTTAATAAGAAAGTATGTAACATAGTGTTTTGATCTGAGTCATCTTCATCAGTTGAATACGTTTTCTGTCGACGGACTAAACTCATTTTTATTAAGGAAGTCTGTAGTAAAGTGTTTTGATCTGAGACATCTTCACCAGTTGAATACGTCTTCTATCGACGGCCTTAACACATTTTTAATAAGAAAGTCTGTAATATAGTGTTTTGATCTGAGTCATCTTCACCAGTTGAATACGTCTTCTATATACGGCCTTAACTCATTTGTATTAAGGAAGTCTGTAGTATAGTGTTTGATCTGAGATATCTTCACCAGTTGAATACGTCTTCTATCGACGGCCTTAACTCATTGTTAATAAGGAAGTATGTAATATAGTGTTTTGATCTGAGTCATCTTCACCAGTTGAATACGTTTTCTGTCGACGGACTAAACTCATTTGTATTAAGGAAGTCTGTAGTAAAGTGTTTTGATCTGAGTCATCTTCACCAGTTGAATACGTCTTCTATCGACGGCCTTAACTCATTTTTAATAAGGAAGTCTGTAATATAGTGTTTTGATCTGAGAAATCTTCACCAGTTGAATACGTTTTCTGTCGACGGACTAAACTCATTTGTATTAAGGAAGTCTGTAATATAGTGTTTCGATCTGAATCATCTTCACCAGTTGAATACGTCTTCTATCGACGGCCTTAACTCATTTTTAATAAGGAAGTCTGTAATATAGTGTTTTGATCTGAGACATCTTCACCAGTTGAATACGTTTTCTGTCGACGGACTAAACTCATTTGTATTAAGGAAGTCTGTAATATAGTGTTTCGATCTGAATCATCTTCACCAGTTGAATACGTTTTCTGTCGACGGACTAAACTTATTTGTATTAAGGAAGTCTGTAGTATAGTGTTTTGATCTGAGACATCTTCACCAGTTGAATACGTCTTCTATCGACGGCCTTAACACATGTTTAATAAGGAAGTATGTAATATAGTGTTTTTATCTGAGACATCTTCACCAGTTGAATACGTCTTATGTCGACGGACTAAACTCATTTGTATTAAGGAAGTCTGTAGTATAGTGTTTTTATCTGAGATATCTTCACCAGTTGAATACGTCGTCTGTCGACGGACTAAACTCATTTGTATTAAGGAAGTCTGTAGTATAGTGTTTTGATCTGAGCTATCTTCACCAGTTGAATACGTCTTATGTCGACGGACTAAACTCATTTGTATTAAGGAAGTCTGTAGTATAGTGTTTTTATCTGAGACATCTTCACCAGTTGAATACGTCTTCTGTCGACGGACTAAACTCATTTGTATTAAGGAAGTCTGTAGTATAGTGTTTTGATCTGAGCTATCTTCACCAGTTGAATACGCCTTCTGTCGACGGACTAAACTCATTTGTATTAAGGAAGTCTGTAGTATAGTGTTTTGATCTGAGACATCTTCACCAGTTGAATACGTCTTCTGTCGACGGACTAAACTCATTTGTATTAAGAAAGTCTGTAGTTTAGTGTTTTGATCTGAGACATATTTACCAGTTGAATACGTCTTATGTCGACGGACTAAACTCATTTGTATTAAGGAAGTCTGTAGTAAAGTGCTTTGATCTGAGCTATCTTTACCAGTTGAATACGTCTTCTGTCGACGGACTAAACTCATTTGTATTAAGGAAGTCTGTAGTATAGTGTTTCGATCTGAGATATCTTCACCAGTTGAATACGTCTTCTGTCGACGGACTAATCTCATTTGTATTAAGGAAGTCTGTAGTATAGTGTTTTTATCTGAGATATCTTCACCAGTTGAATACGTCTTCTGTCGACGGACTAAACTCATTTGTATTAAGGAAGTCTGTAGTATATTGTTTTGATCTGAGATATCTTCACCAGTTGAATACGTCTTCTGTCGACGGACTAATCTCATTTGTATTAAGGTAGTCTGTAGTATAGTGTTTTGATCTGAGATATCTTCACCAGTTGAATACGTCTTCTGTCGACGGACTAAACTCATGTGTATTAAGGAAATATGCAGTATAGTTTGTTGTTAACATACCGATTCGAATGTACCATAAGTGTTCAACTCATTATTCTTGAATAAAGTTCTGCTCTATAAATACGTAATCATATTAAAAAGCCGTGCTTCGGTAGATTAGTCGCTAACGACGAGGGCTTTCAATCCAGAGCTTTTGAGTTCAAATCCCTGCTCGGCCAACATTATTTCCAACGTTTCACAAAAGTCACTGCGACAAGCGTCACTTTTCTAAAAGAAAAGAATGTTCATAATAAGCAATATCTACTTTAAGCCAAAACGCTTTCAACGGGTCGATAATTTAACTTTCTTCAAAGTAGTCTGCTGCAGATTTGTTGTATGTGGGTGGTCCTTTTGGTAAAATAAAACACAATTTCGACCCGAAATTATACTTGTTCTCATAGGCCGTCATTCCCGATCAGGAAGCAGAACTATACATCATGTAAATACATTTTGGTTTCAACTGTAGTAAATTAACAAGAAAATCATATAGAGAAATGAGAATATGTTAGAATACAAAATTGCAGACTCTACAAACAGCGGAACTACATCGGTGGGCAAGTCATTTCAGTGTATCGGTACTTATTATAAACGTTTTAATACTATTTTAAAGTTTTGTCACATGAAAATGCTTGTATCTTATCTAATATACCCAGTACATATTTCTGTATATGTTACACGTGTAATATAACATGACCTAATCACTATTTGTGTATTCATCCACACGTTGGCTGAGAACGTGTATCCGGTAAACACAAACGCCATGATAGATGGACGACGTAAAGGGACGCATTATCGGTCATAAACATATTTGTTTGTGTGATTAATTGCCAGTTTATAAATCATTACATGTTCGGACTTTTTCTGACATCGAAAACACGATTTTCTTTTTGTGTTTCGTCATGTGATTCGTTGGCATTTCTTAAAGTCCAAGAAATGTGTTATTAAGCTCGCTAGATGATCGCTTAATAACACATTCCTTGAACTCGTTTAATACAACTCAATATGAAATGATAACTCCTGTCAGATGCTATATAAACATCTGTTTTAAGATGCTGATTAAAACTCTAAGATATAAGTAATTACTTAAGCAAAATGTGTCTATCCGGGTAAGACTGCGCGGCATGCTTAGGCTGTTCCTGGTCGATACTTAAAGCATAGTCCACAAAGTTGTTTATTTCGCGGGACGACTCATAGTGTATTGTATTGAAGTATTCCCTATACAAAGTTTGATATGTTTCGGTTGAACCAGGCCACGTGTGTAGCGGGGAAATACATGTCTAAAAGTTGCATGAAACAGGAAGTGAATGATATGTTGAAAATCCGAATCATTATATTCGGTGGTATAATAGTTAAAAAAGCTATATAAATACACACTGTATTGACTGAATTTGACACGGTAAAATCCCCCAATTAAATATTTATCCTACAAAAGGGAGAATTTCATATTACAGCTATAGTGTGAACGGTTTGAGTTGAAGGTTTAATCACATGTACCCGTATTGTAGCATGTTAACAAACATATTTGTTTTTCGCATTTTACAATGACCTAGAAGATTTAATTTGATAACATAATTGAGGTAGAATTTCGGTTCCAAAACAAGGTCGGGCACCATCAATCGGTGGAGGTATATCCATGCTACATAATACCGGTTAAACATTATTTGAATGACTTATAGGGAATATTCTTCAACACATAATCAATGAAAACTAAGATTTATTTTTGTAAAGTTAATGAAATATCTTTTTAACTAGCTACGATACTGGTACCGGTGGTTTTGACCCATATATAAGATATATTGAGTGAACTGTAACATATATAAGGGGTTTGATACATATATAAGATCTGTTGAGTGAACTGTAACATATATAAGTGATTTTGACCCATATATAAGATATATTGAGTGAACCCTAACATATATAAGGGGTTTTGATACATATATAAGATCTTTTGAGTGAACTGTAACATATATAAGGGGTTTTGACCCATATATAAGATATATTGAGTGAACTGTAACATATATAAGGGGTTTTGATACATATATAAGATATATTGAGTGAACTGTAACATATATAAGGGGTTTTGACCCATATATAAGGTCTATTGAGTGAATTGTAACACATATAAGGGGTTTTGATACATATATAAGATCTATGAGTGAGGCGTTGAATATCTAAGGTGTTTGAAACCATATATAAGAGCTATTAAGTAAACTGTTGAATATCAATGGGGTTTTGACCCATATATAAGAGCTGTTAAGTGAACTGTTGAATATATAAGGGGTTTTGACCCATATATAAGATATATTAAGTGAATTGTTGAATATCTAAGGGGTTTTGACCCATATATAAGAGCTATTAAGTGAACTGTTGAATATCTATGGGGTTTTGACCCATATATAAGAGCTATTAAGTGAACTGTTGAATATCTATGGGGTTTTGACCCATATATAAGATATATTGAGTGAACCGTTGAATATATAAGGGATTTTGACCCGTATTTAAGATCTATGAGTGTGGAAGACAGTGGTGCAGAGGTAGAGCGTCGGCCTCTCGTATCAAAGGTCCCTGGTTCGAGTCCCGTGATGAGCGGGTCCTGACTTTGGGATTTTTCCACACAAACGGCGCGAGTACTGGTTAAGTCTCCAGGAAGCAGACATCGAGAGTGATTAATCTAAGCCAAAGGCTTGTTTCGCAATCGATGTAAAATAAATAAGTTTAAACTAACTATGAGTGAGGCGTTGAATATCTAAGTGGTTTTTGACCCATATATAAGAGCTATTAATTGAACCGTTTGATATCTAAGGGGTTTTGACTCATATATTAGATATATTGAGTGAACCGTTGAATATATAAGGGGTTTTGACCCCTATATAAGAGCTTTTGAGTGAACTTTTGAGATATCTAAGGTGTTTTGACCCATATATAAGATTTATTGAGTAAACTGTAACATATATAAGGGGTTTTGATACATATATAAGATCTGTTGAGTGAACTGTAACATATATAAGGGGTTTTGACCCATATATAAGATATATTGAGTGAACTGTAACATATATAAGGGGTTTTGACACATATATAAGATATATTGAGTGAACTGTAACATATATAAGTGGTTTTGACCCATATATAATATATATTGAGTGAACTGTAACATATAAAAGGGGTTTTGATACATATATAAAATCTATTGAGTGAACTGTAACATATATAAGGGGTTTTGATACATATATAATATCTATTGAGTGAACTGTAGCATATATAAGTGGTTTTGACCCATATATAAGGTCTATTGAGTGAACTGTAACATATATAAGGGGTTTTGATACATATATAAGATCTATGAGTGAGGCGTTGAATATCTAAGGTGTTTTTACCAATATATAATAACTATTAAGTGAACTGTTGAATATCAATGGGGTTTTGACCCATATATAAGAGCTATTAAGTGAACTGTTGAATATCTAAGGGGTTTTGACCCATATATAAGAGCTATTAAGTGAACTGTTGAATATCTAAGGGGTTTTGACCCATATATAAGAGCTATTAAGTGAACTGTTGAATATCTATGGGGTTTTGACCCATATATAATAGCTATTAAGTGAACTGTTGAATATCTATGGGGTTTTGACCCATATATAAGATATTTTGAGTGAACCGTTGAATATTTAAGGGGTTTTGACCCGTATTTAAGATCTATGAGTGAGGCGTTGCATATCTAAGTGGTTTTTGACCCATATATAAGAGCTATTAAGTAAACCGTTGGATATCTAAGGGGTTTTGACTCATATATTAGATATATTTAGTGAACCGTTGAATATATAAGGGGTTTTGACCCATATTTAAGAGCTTTTGAGGGAACTTTTGAGATATCTAAGATGTTTTGACCCATATATAAGATTTATTGAGTGAACTGTAACATATATAAGGGGTTTTGATACATATATACTATATATGAGTGAAGCGTTGAATATATAAGGTGTTTTGACCCATATATAAGAGCTATTAAGTGAACTGTTGAATATCTATGGGGTTTTGACCCATATATAAGATATATTGAGTGAAGCGTTGAATATATAAGGGGTTTTGACCCATATTTAAGATCTATGAGTGAGGGGTTGAATATCTAAGTGTTTTCTGACCCATATATAATAGCTATTAAGTGAACCGTTGGATATCTAAGGGGTTTTGACCCATATATAAGAGCTATAAAGTGAACCGTTGGATATCTAAGGGGTTTTGACCCAGATATAAGAGCTATTGATTGAACCGTTTGAATATCTAAGGGGATTTGATACATATATAAGAGCTAGTGAGTGAGCCGTTTGAATATGTCAGGAGTTTTTATCCATATATAAGATCTATAGAGTGAACTGTTGAATATCTAAGGGGTTTTGACCAATATATAAGAGCTATTTAGTGAACCGTTGGATATTTAAGGGGTTTTGACCCATATATAAGAGCTATTGAGTAAGCCGTTCAGATATCTAAGGGGTTTTGACCAATATATAAGAGCTATTTAGTGAACCGTTGGATATGTAATGCGGTTTGACCCATATATAAGAGCTATTGAGTAAGCCGTTCAGATATCTAAGGAGGTTTGACTAGCAGATTAGTATTAACGTGTGCTACATGTTTATCATCGTATCTGGTAGTCCCAGACCGTATTGACGTAGTCAATGGACTCACAATAACTCGAATTCGCAATGTTACCACGAATTAACTCGAATTAATCGGGTGTTCGTTTGATTGTGAAATGGATTGATTGATTGATTGTTTGGTGTTTTACGTCGCTTTTAAGAAGTGTTTAATCATATCACGGCGCTACCTGGGTAAGTTATCAGTTATACTGGTTTATTTATACTGACACCAGCCACTAAGTCGTCATGTTTACATCGCAACCTTTAGCACTTAGGAGTATGAATGGGAAGTATGTGATAACAAATTATAAGGATAAAGCGCATCAGCAGTTCTGATTGCTCGAATACGCTGTTTTCAAAAGACAGATTCGTTACACCAATTTATTCGAGTAAAATTATATATTCGACTGTTCGAGTAATCAATAGTCTTTTATTCATATAAGTAAGCTGATGTTCAAATATTTATTTCAAATGTTTATATTACAATATAATATAAGACTAATGCTTAAGAGAAATGTGACAGCCGAGTCAATTTACATGTTATTTTAGAAAATATTATTGTTTGTATTCAATGCAGACTGGATTTAGACTTGATAGTTTGACATGTTATTATAGATATCATATTATTGTTTGTATTCAATACAGACTGCATTTAGACTTGATAGTTTGACATGCTATTAACTTATTATAGATATCGTATTATTGTTTATATTCAATGCAGACTGGATTTAGACTTGATAGTTTGACATGTTTTCGTACATGAAATAAGTTCCAAAATAAGAGAAACCAAACATTGTGGGCTCTGCGTAAAGTATAGACCCGGATCAGCCTAAAAATGCCTAAGCATGCTTCGCATGGTTACCCGGATATTTTCGCCATCTGTGGATTTTCTGCTTAAGGAATCATTACTCTATACCTCTATCCCTCTGAGACGGAATGTGTCGGCTCGGATCAGTCTGCACGGACTGCGCAGGCTGATCTGGGTTTATATATAACGCAGCGGCCATAATGTTGGTTTTCACGCGGGACGGCTAATAAGTTTAAGCATAACAAGTAATATATGTTTAAATATAAGTATAACAATTAATATACGTTTAAATATAAGTATAACAATTAATATACGTTTAAATATAAGTATAAAAATTAATATACGTTTAAATATAAGTATAAAAATTAATATACGTTTAAATATAAGTATAACAATAAATATACCTTTAAATATGTGTATAACAATTAATATACGTTTAAACATAAGCAGAGCAATTAATATACGTTTAAATATATGCATAACAAATAATATACGTTTAAATATAAGTATACCAATTAATATACGTTTAAATATAAGTATAACAATAAATATACCTTGAAATATATGTACAACAATTAATATACGTTCACATATAAGCATAGCACTTAATATACGCTTAAATATAAGCATAGCAATTTCTATACGTTTAAATATAATGCCGATTGCCAGGCCATTGGAATACCAACGGGACGTCATGTGATCAAGGAAGATACCAATACACCTCCGTCAGATGTTTATCTATAAAGGTTGCATTGAAGTATTGTTGTCATGATTGGTCTTCATTGGCTTCAATGGTCGATTCTAATCAGACCACGAAGAGATGCATGTGAGTCTTTGTTGGTAGCAAAGTACTACTAGTATCGAAGGTATGTTTCCTGTGGTATTTTCCTCATGTTGGTAGCTAAGTAATACTGGTATGGAAGGTATGTTTCCTGTGGTCTTGTCCATAAGTTGGTAGCTAAGTCCTACTTGTATCGAAGGTTTGTTTCTTTTGGTCTTGTTCACATGTGGGTAGTTAAGTACTACTGGTATCGAAGGTATATTTCCAGTGGTTTTGTCCATATGCTGGTAGCTAAGTACTACTGGTATCGAATGTGTGTTTCCTGTGGTCTTGTCCACATGTTGGCAGCTAGGTACTACTGGTATCGAATGTTTCTTTCTTTTTATCTAGTCCACATGTTGGTAGCTAAGTACTACTAGTATCGGAGGTATTTTTCCAGTGGTCTTGTCCACATGTTGGCAGCGAGGTACTACTGGTATCGAAGGTTTCTTTCTTTTGATATTGTCCACATGGTGGTAGCCAAGTACTACTAGTATCGAATGTATATTTCCTGTGGTCTTGTCCACATGTTGGTAGCTAAGAACTTCAAGTATCAAAGGTTTGCTTATTTTGATCTTGGTAACTAAGTACTACTGGTATCGAAGGTTTGTTTCCTGTGGTTTTGTCCACATGTCGGTAGCTAAGTACTACTGGTATCGAAGGTATATTTTTTTTGGTATTGTCCACATGTTGGTAGCTAAGTATTACTAGTACCGAATGAATGTTTCCTGTGGTCTTGTCCATATGTTGGTAGCTAAGTATTACTAGTACCGAATGAATGTTTCCTGTGGTCTTGTCCATATGTTAGTGGCTAAGCATTACTAGTACCGAAGGTATGTTTCCTGAGGTCTTGTTCATATGTTGGTAGCTAAGTATTACTAGTACCGAATGAATGTTTCCTAAGGTCTTGTCCATACGTTGGTAGCTAAGTATTACTATTACCGAATGAATGTTTCCTGTGGTCTTGTCCATATGTTGGTAGCTAAGTATTACTAGTACCGAATGAATGTTTCCTAAGGTCTTGTCCATACGTTGGTAGCTAAGTATTACTATTACCGAATGAATGTTTCCTGTGGTCTTGTCCATATGTTGGTAGCTAAGTATTACTAGTACCGAATGAATGTTTCCTGTGGTCTTGTCTATATGTTGGTAGCTAAGTATTACTAGTACCGAATGAATGTTTCCTGTGGTCTTGTCCATATGTTGGTAGCTAAGTATTACTAGTACCGAATGAATGTTTCCTGTGGTCTTATCCACATGTTGGTAGTTAAGTACTAATAGTATCAAATGAATGTTTCCTGTGGTCTTGTCCATATGTTGGTAGCTAAATACTACCAGTATCAAATGAATGTTTCCTGTGGTCTTGTTCACATGTTGGTAGCTAAGTACTACTAGTATTGAAGGTATGTCTCATATGGTCTTGTCCACATGTTGGTAGCTAAGTACTACTAGTATCGTATGAATGTTACCTGTTGTCTTGTCCATATGTTGGTAGCTAAGTACTACTAGTATCGAATGAATGTTTCCTGTGGTCTTGTCCACATGTTAGTAGCTAGGTACTACTAGTATCGATAGTATGTTTCCTGTTGTCTTGTCCACATGTTGGTAGCTAAATACTACTAGTATCGAATGAATATTTCCTGTGGTAGTGTCCACATGTTGGTAGCTAAGTACAACTAGTATCGAATGAATGTTTCCTGTGGTCTTGTCCATATGTTTGTAGCTAAATACTACTAGTATCGAATGAATGTTTCCTGTGGTATTGTCCACATGTTGGTAGCTAAGTACTAATAGTATCGAATGAATGTTTCCTGTGGTCTTGTCCATATGTTGGTAGCTAAGTACTACTAGTACCGAATGAATGTTTCCTGTGGTCTTGTCCACATGTTGTTAGCTAAGTACTACTGGTATCGAGGGTATGTTTCCTGTGGTATTGTCCACATGTTGCTAGCTAAGAACTACTAGTATCGAAGGTGTGCTTTATGTGGTATTGTCCATATGTTAGTAGCTAAGTACTACTAGTACCGAATGAATGTTTCCTGTGGTCTTGTCCACATGTTGTTAGCTAAGTACTACTGGTATCGAGGGTATGTTTCCTGTGGTATTGTCCACATGTTGCTAGCTAAGAACTACTAGTGTCGAATGTATTTTTCGAGTGGTATTGTCCACACGTTGGTAGCTAAGTACTACTAGTATCGAAGGTATGTTTCGTGTGGTCATTTCAACATGCTGCTGTATATTTTAAAACTATTTTGTTTTATCTTAGTGGCTTCATTAGCTCAATTGTATCAGAATCCCAAATGATGACAAAGCTACCACTGCTGTGTCTTCTGTGTTAACTAACATTTGTGTTATATATGAGCCCTCCTTCGAGAATCATTACTCTATTCCTCTATCCCCTGAGACCGAATGTGTCTGCCCGGATCAGTATGCGCAGACTATGCAGGCTGATATTGGTCAATAACTTACGCAGAAGTCATAATGTTGTTGTTTTTGCGGCACGGCTCATACATATATATATATATATATATATATATATATATATATATATATATGGAATATGCATTAAGGAGACCATGCGTATCTAAAAATAGGCATTAAGGAGACCGGTGGATTAAGGAGACCAAACCCGGTCTCCTTAATATTTTACAAGGACAAAAATCAAACAACAGATAAATTTCACATTTCAAAATTACTTTCAATGTGAAGTACATTAACGATTTTCTAAGTTACTAACATTAAATTTCTACATCACATACTATTGTGATAAAAAAAATGACTTTATAAAATGAGTACTGTATATTTCAATAGGTATAAAAATAGGCATTAAGGAGACCACCTTAAATTGGATTTATTTCATAAAAATGACTATATATAACTACTTTTGTAACATTATCAACTTAATTTATTTCATTGGAATAAATCCTGATAAATTCATTCTTTTTTGTCGATAAATAAAGAATTCGCATATTTTCACTCTATGCCAAACCGAGAACGTAGATCTTCATTTCTGACGCAACGTCTAGAATTCGAATTTGAAATAACGGTGGTTTTATACTTGTCCAAGATGGCGGCCGTTTCAACGTAAAGCTTAAAAGGTATGGACCGACTTTTATTTATTATATTATAAATATATTATTTTAGCACACATTAAACGAATATTCATGTGATGAATTTCCTAATCATCCAAACATAATTGAATTTAGAGCAATTTAAAGTGCATTCAACTGCCACTATTCTAATTGAAAATGCAGTCATTCCATGATTCGGAAATCTTGATAATTTAGACTTTCGCTTGCTCGTTTTATCATCTGTTATTTATATGGCAGGCATATGCTGGATAATAAAAAATGAAAAAAACATATGCGACTTCTTTCTTTGAAGGACTATCAAACAAGCCTGCTTCTTTCAATAGTCTTGACTTTAAACATGGTGATGGCCACAGGTTCATGATGTGTTATACCCCCATAGAGTATATACCATATATGGTATATACTCTATGGGGGTATAACACATCATGAACCTGTGGTAATGGCTGCCCTCCTTGACGCTTAGCATTACAAATGATTATATTTAGGTCTCTGGATAAATGTACAAGATGTACTGGTACCTAACCCAGGCAACTCCGTGATATTTAACTGGAAATTTGGAAGCAGCATAAATACAAAATCTAGTCCAAATAATTTAGACTTTGGCTTGCTCATTTTATCATCTGTCATTTATTTGGCAACCTTATTCTGCAGAATATAAACAAAATGAGCGCATATAATGTGATGTCTTTTAATGTAGGACTAAAAACAATCAAGTCTTCAATAGGCGAGTATGTTGTGGTTCAAATATAACTTACATCGTCTGCAATCTGGCAGCAAAATTATGATCAAAATTATTTTTCTATAAAAACATGAGCCAGAAGAATAAACATTATGAAGAAAGTCAATGTTGCAACACAATATTGGGCAAAAACAGATATTTAGACATAAACTTGCAATTATTTTGATACATGTATTCATGCAATGATATTTTGTGTATAAACAGTTCTACAAATATCGTGTTATCACAAATACTTGTTTCAAAATTAACATTTAATTGTCTGATTCCTTTGAAAGATTAACTATTCACTTTTCCCCCATTTCTTCACTGAGACAGTCACGTGATCATGTGTGACGTATTATTCATTGCATTTATTTTTAGCTAGGATATAAGCGACCTGGCCCAAATTGAAAAAAAGCACATTTCATAGGAAAATGGCGACTACACTTTTCACTGTTTTGTACAGTAGTCAACAAAATATTTGGAGAGTTTGGGAAGTGTTTATGAATCTCTGGATATTTTAAAAATCAAAGGTAAGATATTTATCTCATAGTTGATCATTTTCTTTGTTCTGGTCCTGCCTTTTTTCCTGATTTTAAAGCCGAAAATGCGAATAAGAAGCACAAAGATAGATGGGAATAGGGCATGCAAAAATATTATATACAGTTGATTTTAAATGAATACGAAGTTGACTGATTCCAGTAGGCTGTAGTGACCTTGAAGCCAAGCTTGACCAGTATTTTTGCCTGCCTTTGATCAAAGTCAATGCTACAAGCGTCATCCTTCTTCCACCAGTAGACTGACAGTTTATGTGGAAAAGCAGTCAGTTATTTGGAAAGATTGGTGTGAAAAGGTTAGGAAATACATGGAGAGGTCAACTTACCCCTGTGATAACTGAAATTATTTGGCAAACGGCGTTAAATCTCAATCAGTCAATCTAAAGCTTAACCTGACCATTTACTTGGTGCTTTAGGTTCTCGTCAGCATGCCTGTATCTAAATTTACTGCCAAAATAATCATCCAGCGTCATAAGGAAGGTGCAAGCCTTTTACACTGCAACAAGACTGCAGGGACTGAACTTCTCAAGCTTCAAATTGTTCATCTGGAGAAGGTGTTTGACAGTGAGCATGTTCTATTCAGTTTCCAAAGACTCGCATGTTTATATTTACGAATAATAAAATCACCTAAATTCTATTGATGGGCAATCAATACCAGTTTTACCAATGGATTATCTGTTACAATCGCTTTGCCTCAACGATTTGACATCGGTTATATAATCAGTTCAGACATACAGTAACAGTATTGTATTTAACAAAACTCAATGCTTTCAAGGCTCTATAAATTTATGTTAATGATGTTTGACAAAAATCTACTTGTGTTGTGAAATGTCTTGTTTACACTAAGTCTTGGTTGCAGTACGTGCTGTTTGAAACAGGAAGTCCTAGCTGTGTTTGAATTTCTGTCCTGTTCATAATTTTGTCTGTTAAAAACATTGCAGCAAAAGAAGCAAACCCTTACAAAAAGAAGAGATTGCTCCTTTATCAATAATATAATTCTTTCAGTTTTCAGTTTCTACCTAACACTTTTAACCCTTTCCCACATAATGACTAATCCGCAGCAGACGGCTTAGAAAACATCATTCTGGTTAAGAATATGGTAAACCTGAGGCTATGATAATTTAAAAGAGTTGAAAATAATGTGGCAAAAGGATAAATTGCTCATTATGAGCAATTCCTCTTTTTGCCACAATGTTTTCAAAATCATCTGCTGCAGTCGCATCAGAAAGTGTCTAGATGTCGTAAAGGGGTCAAATAAAATAAATAAGTTGCTAGATTCTTTTATTTGGGCTCAGTGTCCAATCAAGGATTGGAAAACAAGGGGGGAATTATATTTGGAAATTGATTTTATTAACAAATTGAAGCATTTTTTCTTCTTTGTCTTTGTAAAAAAAATCCCCCTTCCATATACATTTAGAGGGGAATATTCAAAACAGTGTGTGAGAATAAGCACAATCCCCCTCCTTATATCTCAAATAGATTGCTTGGTCTTCTGTCATTAATCATGTGTATTTACCACATTATAAAATTAAAACCTTTTTCCACAATTACAACAAAAATTGCAGCTCAAAAAATATGGACGCAAATATATGGAAAATCTCTGTAAGTGAATGATTATTTTTGAATAAAGTTGAAAATATAATGGTAAAAAGGAGAACTTATTGACGTTGAATATTGCTTCATTTACTTTAACGTTACAAAAGTCATTTTTATCAGCCACCAACAAAAGTCATTGAAATGGCCTGGCTACCTATCAAACTTTCTTTCAGTGCTTTCATTTGAAACACAGCTGAGCCCCGGTAGCTATGCAGGCTAGCAATGCAGGGGTTCTGAGTTTGAACCCTAGCTTGGCCAACATTCTTTCTGACATTTTACAAAAGTCAATGTGACATGCATCATTTGTCTTCAACTAATGATCTCGGTCTATATGGAAAAGCAACCTGTTGCTTCAAAAGAGTTATGGAGTTCTGATATGAGAAAGCCAAGAAACACATGTGTAGGTGAACTGGCCATGTTGATATGACTGAAAAATTGTTGATAACAACATTAAACCCCAAAATAATTTCCAACCCCAGTAAGTAAAGTATTCTGCAGTAAGTTATGTTATAAACACAATGTTAAATTTATTAACAAATATATGAGTCAATTTAAAAAGAAAATTAGGGAAAATTTAAATAAATCTTTTTCAATGTTGGTATTTCTATTGAATATTTAAAGCTGAAAACATCGTGGCAAAAGGAGAAATTTTTCATTTTCAAAAGTCGTTTGCTGCAGAGGCCTCTGCATGAGGGAAAGGGTTAAGGGTTAATTATCATACATCTATTGTTTTTAGCATATATCTTTTGTAACCAAGACAGTTCTAAGTCAGTAACATTGTATTATGAGCTTTCATTATTATTTGTATAATGTTTCTTTCTAGATAATGAAATTTATGCCAGATGAAGGGCTGAGTTTTTTACAAAGCTGGTTTTGAACAAAAATGGGCTTATTGACAAAATAGTTTCAACTTGGTGTCTTGAAGAGACAGAACCTGATGAGAATAGGACATTGCATTTGGTGAGCAATTGATAAAATCATTTACTTTTTTCAGCATTACTGGTGCTTAGGGGAATTTAAGTGTGTTTTTTTGCCATTTCAACATTATTTCAGTTATATCACTGCAAAAGTTCTCTTATTCATGATCCCTGGGTAAATAAACCAGGCTAGGAAATGTGCCTTGCCTAAGAGCACTCGACCATGACCGTAACGCAGTGACTGGGGGCAAGTTAAATGAAGGTTATCAAAGCAATTTATGTACCAAATTGCATTAGAGTTAATGGAATTATTAGCGAGATATAGGGCCGAGTAAAAACTCGTAAATCAGATGTTTTTTCCATTTTTAAGAAGTGTCATATCATTTGAATGCACTATTATCAAAGGGCAATTATATATTACTTATTTTACAGCTATAAAACATGGTAAGTATTCTGTATTCAGGATTTGCGCGCTGATTTTTAGCTCAACTGGCGAGCTTATGTCATGGCGAATTGTCCGTCGTGCGTGCATGCGTTAACTTTTCGTTTAAACGACTTCTCCTCCCTAACCACTTGGCCAATTTGGTTGAAACTTCATAGGAAGCATCCTCTCAATGTCCTTTCCTAAATTCCTTCAATTTTTTTTTATCCATCCAGAATTCTGGTTTCCATGGCAACCAAAAGAAAAAAATAGTAAAAACTTAAAAAATCTTCTTCTCCGAAAGTGTCGGGCCGATTTTCAAATAATTTTGTAGAAATATTCCTTGGGTGACCCTCTATCAGATTCCTTCAAGAAATGTTGATTGGTCGAAAAACATGGCTGCCAGGGGTCTGGGTTATTTTGCCTTATATGGCTATAGCGAAAACTTAAAAAATCTTCTCCTCCGAAAGTGTTTGGCCAATTTTCAATTTTTTTTGTAGAAATGTTCCTTGGGAGACCCTCTATCAGATTCCTTCAAGCCATGTTGATTGGTCGAAAAACATGGCCGCCAGAGGGCGGGGCTATTTTGCCTTATATGGCTAAAGTGAAAACTTAAAAAAATCTTCTACTCTGAAAATGTCAAGCCAATTTTCAAATAATTTTGTAGAAATGTTCCTTGGGTGACCCTCTATCAGATTCATACAAGCCAAGTTGATTAGTTGAAAAACATGGCCGCCAGGGGGCGGGGCGGGGCTATTTTGCCTTATATGGCTAGCCTATAGTGAAAACTTAAAAAATCTTCTCCTTCAAAAGAGTTTGGCCAATTGTCAAATAATGTTGTGGAAATGTTCCCTGGAAGACCCTCTATCAGATTCCTTCAAGCCATGTTGATTGGTCGAAAACTATGGCTGCCAGGGGGCGGGGTTATTTTGCCTTATATGGCTATAGTGAAAACTTAAAAAATCTTCTCCTCCGAAAGTGTTTGGCCAATTTTCAATTTTTTTTGTAGAAATGTTCCTTGGGAGACCCTCTATCAGTTTCCTTCAAGCCATGTTGATTGGCCAAAAAACATGGCCGCCAGAGGGCGGGGCTATTTTGCCTTATATGGCTAAAGTGAAAATCTTCTACTTCAAAAGTGTTTGGCCAATTGTCAAATAATTTTGTAGAAATGTTCCTTGGGTGACCCTCTATCAGATTCCTACAAGCCAAGTTGATTAGTCGAAAAACATGGCCGCCAGGGGGCGGGGCTATTTTGCCTGATATGGCTATAGTGAAAACTTAAAAAATCTTCTCCTCCGAAAGTTTCAGGCTGATTTTGAAATAATTTTGTAGAAATGTTCCAAGGGTGACCCTCTATCAGATTCCTTCAAGCCATGTTGATTGGTCAAAAACATGGCCATCAGGGGGTGGGGCTGCTTGGAGATTTAATTTTTGCCTAATGGCCGTGGAGCGATACTGGCCCTCTTGGGCCTCTTGTTTTTTATCTCCAGCTATTTTCTACGATCGGTCGGCTTGGTGTGCCATGTTTTGTTCCGAATGCCTTACCATGACGTAAAAACACAAAACTACGCTTTTTTCGAAAGGAATTTTTTTTTTCTCTCTTGTACGCATAAGGCACTTTGTCATTAATTTATACAGCAAAATATGTTGAATAATTAAAAACCAAATGTCATCTCAGTGATGTCTCGGGCTGTAAAATAGGAAATGTACCTTAATGTCAATATATAGTCAAATGCTATTTTTAGATTTGAAAAAATGATTTCAGTATCTTGTTAACAACAAAATGACTGATGCTAATAATTTGGTTAGAAAAAAAAAGGCTTATTGAAAAAAACATTGATGTCAAGTTGAGTATATTTTTAGATCACCTAGAGCCAGAGGCTCAAGGTGAGCTATTCTGATCACTTTTCGTCCGGCGTCTGTCGTCCGGCGTTAACTTTTAGCTTTAAACATCATCTCCTCCTACACCACAGGACTAATTTCATCTAAACTTCACAGGAATGTTCCTTTGGTGGCCCTCTTTCAAAATTGTTCAAAGATTTAAATTCCATTAAGAACTTTGGTTGCTGCGGCATCAGAAAGGGGGCAAAATGTCCTAACTTTAAAAGTCTTCTCCTCTGAATCTGCATGTCAGATTCCAATATAGTTTGGTAGAAATGTTCCTTGGGTGACCCTCTACAAAGACTGTTCAAGGCATACTGTTTGCTTGAAAACATGGCAATCAGGAGGCATCAGAAAAGGGGCAAAATGACAAAATTTGGAAATTCCAATTTTTTTAAATTCCTTGTCTGATATTAAGAAAAATGAATAGGAATCTTACTTCAGTGATCCTCTTCTTAATTTGTTCAAGCCGTATTGATTGGTTAAAAAATCATAGCAACCTCGCGTCATCACAAAAGGGGTAAATTAAACTTTTAGCTACAAATGACAACTCCTACCATTCCACACGACCAATTTCAACGTAACTTCACAGGAATGTTCCTTTGATGGTCCTCTTTCAAAATTGTTCAAAGACTTACATTCTGTGTAGAACTTTGGTTGCTGCGGCATCAGAAATTGAGAAAAATGCCCAAACTTTAAAAACATCTCTCTCCATAATCCATTTGTCAGATTCCAAGATAATTTGGCAGAAATGTTCTTTGAGTGACTCTACAAAAACTGTTCAAGCCATATTGATTTCGTTGACAAACAGGGCAGCAAAGCGGCATCAGGAAAGGTGCAAAATGACAAAACTTTATAATTCCATTCTTATTAAAGTTCTTGTTAGATTTCAAGATACAAATGGCTTTTACTGATGAACTATTTCTCTACCTAATTAAGTGTCCACTCCTTGCAGTTTCATTTGAACTCTTTATCAAATTTTCACAGATATTTGCAGTTAAATATTTGCTGCTAATTTACTATCATTTAGGTGATCGATTTAGGGCCATCTTGGCCCTCTTGTTCATGTTCACTATTCGTTTACCATTTTTCAGAGAAGAACATGTCTTTAGACCTGTCACAGTTCATAAAAGATTATTAGATACTCAAGATATATACGTGTATGAAGTAACCTTATTCACTCAACTTATACTGCTTGTTAGATTTTCTTTCAACTCAGTCCTCATCAAATAGTTTCTGATACCTTTAAAACTATTTTCAGAATAGTATGAGCTATTCTGATTAGCTTTTCAACAGTGCTGGTAGGCCCTTATCTACGCATCCTATGGGTCAGATATCCTGACCAATTTCCAATGACAAAAGTCTTTAAAATCATGCAGAATTCCCAATTGTGTCATGTTTACATAACCATTCTTATTGACTTTCGCTCAGGGCTATTCCAGTAAAACATATGTCCCACCCCAGGAAAGCACTTTCAAAATTGACCAACCCCCTTCAGAAGTTTATTTGACTAGAAAAGAACCCCCTTTAGAATATTTTCTGAGCAAATTCGGACCCCCTTCAGAAGTTTATATTTTTTGTTGCAAATTTCAACCCTCAATAGCAGTTTTGTCGGACTTCTGATTAGGACTTACTATAAGTGTATTCATGGTCCAACAGTAAGTTTCTGCTCTTGCATCGTAAGTAAAGATGTTGATTCTGACAGGAATTAAAATACACATGAATTTGTATTGAGGTTTAAGACTGATTTTCAACATCTTTGGTCATTTAAAGGCGGTCAGTTATCCATACCCTCTGTTCCTGGAAGACCCAGTACTAAGCCAAACCAAAACAACTGACAGTTTCCTCATATAAATCAGAGGCGGAGGCCTCGAACTCGGAACCTTCAGGTTACTAACCTAGCATATTACCAACCACGCCACAAAGGCCTTCATTAAGATATTTCAAATTAAATTTGAACAAGAAAATGTGTCCATGGAACACAGATGCCCCAGTCGACAGTCAGATGAACAAATGTAGGGTCACAAATAGCTTTATTCAACAAAAATTTTTAAACAAAATAACTTTTTTCCGATTTTCAGTACCATACCGTTTTGATCGTATCTCGAAAATTTGTCTTCAAACGAATTCTGTACACTACGTTTGAGAAATATATTATGTGGTTAAAACAAAACGTTTTTTCTTCATCGGACAGTCTGTCTGTCACAGTGATTCAGATTGCAACTCAGTCTTTTAAGACAGCTGTCCTAAATGTAAAAAAAAAACCAGGCCATTTTGTCCTAAACTTAAACAAGAGGGCCATGATGGCCCTGGATCGCTCACCAGATTTTTCTTTTCACTATAGCAATATAAGCCCTGCCCCCTGGTAGTTTCCTACCTTGGCTTGGCTTGAAAAAAATCTAAGAGGGTCACCCTAGGAACATTTCTAGTAAATCTTTTGAAAATAGATCAGACACTTTCGGAGGAGAAGATTTTTTAAGGTCCACTATATCCATATTTATAAGGCAAAATAGCTCCGCTCCCTGGAGGCCATTTTTTTATGACCAATCCAAATGGCTTCAAGATATCTGATGGAGGGTCACCCAAGGAACATTTCTACAAAATTATTAAACAAGAGTACCGCGGTACATAATACGCCCGTCAGGAACTTCTTTACAAATATTCTAAGTCCAAAAAGGGGCATAACTCATTCAAAAATTGACGAAATCCCAGGAAATATGAACTTGATCTGTGACACATCACTACAAAGCCTTATACAAAATTTCAGCTCAATAGCTCAAAGTATGTAGGAAAAAAGTGTGGTAAACCCGAACGGACGGAGGGACGGAGGGAGGGACATATATGACCATACCATAATACGTACCGTTTTTAAGAAACGGTTGTATAAAAATCGGCCTGACACCCTTGGAGGAGAAGATTTTTAAAGTTTTCACTATAGCCATATAAGTCAAATTAGAGTTAAATGATAGAGGGTCACCCAAGGAACATTTCTACAAAATTATTTGAAAATCGGCCAGACATTTTTGGAGAAGAAGATTTTTTAAGTTTTCACCTTAGTCATATAAGTCAAAATAGCCCCGCCCCCCTGGCGGCCATGTTTTTTGACCAATCAACACAGCTTCAAGGAATCTGATAGAGGGTCACCCAAGGAACATTTCTAAAAAATGATTTGAAAATCTGTCAACCAGTTTGGCAGAAGAAGAATTTTGAAGTTTTTTTCATTTCGTTGCCATGGAAACCAGAATTCTGCATGGATCTCAAAAATTTGAAGGAATTCTGGTGAGGCCATTTGGAGGATGCTTTCTGTGAAGTTTCAGCCTAATTGACCCACTGGTTACTGAGGAGAAAAAGTTGCCGGACAAAAAGCGATCACAATAACTCGCCTTGAGCAAAGCTCAGGTGAGCTAAAAATTCAAACCCAGAAAGGCCACTTTTAGATGCGCTTTCCAAACTCACACTTACTGATGAACACCTATTAAAAATCTGCAGCAATATTGAAAACCTTTTAGAATTACAGTTAATATACTAACAGGTTAAGAAAACATTGTGGCAAAAGGAGAAATGAGCAATTTATTCTTTTCCACAATGTTTTCAAAAGTCTTCTTCAGGTGACTGTCTAGCTTGTATTTTAAACTTATTTAGTGTTAAGCTGGAGTGAATTATTGTAATTTTCACTTTAAACTAAATTTAAACATAAGTAAAGAGGGAAGAGAAAAAGTCATCTAATTGACTGTGGTTTCAGAGGAAAATGAAGCATTTCCACTATGTGACAGGGGATATACCTGGACAGTCTAAAATGTTTAAAAATTCAAGTAGGCTTGTATATTTATGATGTGGGGGATTCTCTTCTTTTTTTAGACCAAAAAACGTTTTGAGTGTCTTGTAAATTATGGCCTTTTCATTTTCGCTGCTGGCCTTTATCACAACTTGTTCAAAGTTTGGCAGCAGATTTGCACAAATCACAGAGGCCTTATGGTTTTTGCTGTCTGCGTGCCTTTTTAATGTACTGGTCCGAAAATAGGAAGTCCCGTCTGTCAATGCATTTTTTATATGTTGTGTGCACAAATTGTAGCCGTTTTTCTGCATTGAAATATGCTCAGCCAGAAATGTTGAAACGCTCTAGACGATTTGACAGGCAAATCAGGTACAGTACTTATTGAGGAGTTGGGCATTTGTTCTTAATCGGCTGAATTTTGATTATTTTTTCCGTTTTAATGCTTGTCGACGCGTTATCTTTCCGAAAAAAAAAGCGATTGTCGAAAATGTTTTCGTTCCGACATTTTGAAAGGGTTTAATCCGGGTTCTTAAAAGAGGCCCTACGATTGGCTGATATTTAATGAGCCAGCCAATGAAATCAAGTTTTACATCAATGATCATTAGACGCTTTACATGTAGTATACTTTAATGCATTGTAACTGCTATGAAGCGCGTACGTAACTCGACAAAACGCTTTTTGTTTATTATGAATCAAAATGCGTCTACTGCACATGATATTTTTCAGTTGGCTTCGCGGAGATTAACTCTAGCGATGTCATATTTCCGATGCCCGACGCCAATCTGATTCTGAATCTCTGCAGTCAATATAAATGAGCAGATACGGACAGAGGCAAAAAAGAAAATGATGCCCCTCTTTAGAAGCGAAATTGGACTTTTCACCACCCCCTACAGTAGCAAATTAAGAAAAAGACCTTCCCCCTACAGATTTTTTTTATTTTGCCGTCCTGGGGTGGGACATATGTTCAACTGGAATAGCCCTGACACTTCTATTGATGATGTATCGGCATTTATCAATTTTACCATATTTCAGATGAGAATGTGCCTTTAATTCCACTGAAGTTCATTGGATGAGATTAACATGCTCAAGATAAAGGTATGAGGCAACCTTATTTGCTCAAATTTTATCTTTGCTATACCTTCTTTGCTTGCAGCCCTCAACAAATTGATAATTTTACCTTTTGATAACACCTAAGTCTCTATTTCGATACTTTGTCGCGGCGAGACTAAAATGACCCCATTCGTCCAAGAACAAAACTTAACTAATGATTAATGTTGTTTCATTGGATGTATATCCTAAACATTGTGCAAAAGAGGGGCAATCACTATTTATGGTAGATAATATGATTCCTGGGTTACATGAAACACCCATATACATCAAAGATTACAAAATATGTAATTCATTGTTTTTATGTCAACTAATTTATGCAACCAAATTATTATAAAATGACGTATTTTAGTGTATAATTGTTGAAAATGTCTGTTTTGGTATTTTGGATTTTATATTGTATTTGATAGTTTGTTGTTCGTGTAATTCGCACATTTGTAAAGATGTTTAAATAATGCAAGTAGGCTAGAATATTAATCAAGTTTTTAAAAATAAAACGATGTGTGGAACCATCAAATATTTTCAGATACAACATCTACATGTAATCATTTTATTTCATGTTAATCTTAAAGAAATCGTTTTGAAAATAGTTTTTTTTTTTTAGCTCACCTACAGGTGCAAAAAGTGCTCAAGGTGAGCTGTTGTGATCACATTTTGTCTGTTTTTTGTAATCAACAATTGCCTTGTTAACACTCTACAGTACAGCATTTTACATCCAATCTTCATGACAGTGTATCAGAACATACATCACCATCAAATCTTGGCAAAGTTTGAAACTGGATCATGTGAGGTCAAAAGTTAGGTCACAAGGTCAAATTGAATATATATATAGGTCATGTCCAGTCAAAAATTAGGTCACAAGGCCAAATTGAAGAACAATCTTGTTAACAATATAGAGACTGTAGTTTTTGCTTCAGCATATTGAAATTTTGTCAGAATGTTTGTCTTCATAATATCTAGAACAAGTTTGAATATGTGTACTGTTGTGTCAAAACCTAGGTCACAAGGTCAAATTGAAGGAAAATATTTTTAACACCCTAAAATCCACATTTCTAATTTGAGCATATTGAGACTTTGTCAGAATTATTGTCTGGAAGATATCTATGCTAATTATGCCCCCTTCGAAGAAGAGGGGTATCATTGCTTTGCACATGTCGGTCGGTCCTTCGGTAGACCAAAGTTTCCGAGTGATAACTCAACAATGCCTGGACCTATAGTCCTCAAACTTTACTTGGAGGTTGGGGATGACCAGTAGACGAACCACATTGATTTTGAGGTCATCATTTCAAAGGTCAAGGTCTCAGTCATCGACCTTGAACTCGAAAATCTTGTCCGAGTGATAACTCAACATTGCCCTCACCCATGGCCCTCAAACTTGACATGGAGGCTGGGAGTGACATGTAGATGACCCCTATTGATTTTCAGGTCAAAGGTCAAGGTCACAGTGACCTTGAACCTGAAAAGCTTGTCCGAGTGATAACTTGACATTGTCTGCACCCATGGTCCTTAAACTTGATATGGAGGCTTGGCCAGACCAGTAGATGACCCCTATTGATTTTTAGGTCATTGGGTCAAAGGTCAAGGTTACAGTGACCATGAACCTGAAAAGCTTGTCTGAGTCATAACTCAACATTGCCTGCATCCATGGCCCTCAAACTTGACATGGAGGCTGGGGGTGACCAGTAGATGACCCCTATGGATTTTAAAGTCATTGGGTCAAAGGTCAAGGTCACTGACCTTGAACCTAAAAAGCTTTTCCGAGTGATAACTCGACATTGCCTGCACAACATGGCCCTCAAATTTGACATGGAAGATGGTGTTGACCAGTAGATGACCCCATATATTGATGTTATGGTCCAAGGTCAAGGTCAAGGAACACAAAAAGCTTGTCTGAGTGATAACTTGACATTGGCTGCACCCATGGCCCTCAAACTTGACATGAGGCTGAGGGTGACCAGTAGATGACCTCTATTGATTTTGAGGTCATTGGGTCAAAAATCGTCCAAATATTCCTGACAACATGGTGCTCTATGTATATATGGTGTATAATGTTTGACAAACATCTCTTGTTTTGAATATAAATTATCTCCAGTCAAATACTAGGTCACTAGACCACATTTGAGAAAAAATCTTTTAAACACTCTAGATAGTGCTTTTTTGCTTCAGCAGCTAGAAACTTTGTCAGAATGTTTGTCCTGGTAATATCTATGCCAAGTTTTAATATGGGTAATGTAGGGTCAATAACTAGGTCACTCTGGAAGTGTATTTTAAATGTGAGCATGTTGAAATTTTGTCAAAATAATTGTCTTGATGATATCTAGGCAAAGTTTTAACATGGGTCATGTTGTTTCAAAAACAAGGTCACTATGCAAAATTGAGGGGATATCTTGTTAACTTTCTGGCATAGCCTACCTGACTGCAAAATGAGATATTTTGATTGACTATGTGATTTGCATAACTCATGTGAGCTATTAAGGATCATCATTGCCCTAATGTTTCAAATAAAGACTGAATTCATTCTAATTTTAGATAGATTGAGATCTAGAAAATAATTCACTTAGATCATTTGCTTTGCATTTCCATAATATTTAGAGAATCACGACACAAACATCAATACAAGTTCTGTGGCTGTTAAAAATGTTATTTCATTTGACTGTTGTTGACTCTGGAACGAATGTCTGTCGACAACTGTCTCAAATATACTAGTTTTCAAATGGTCTCCTTAATACAGAAAAAATTATGCGGTCTCCTTAATACATAGTCCAGGGTTATATTATATATGTACTGGTCTCCATAAACCATGTTTCATATTATAGGAATATATACACATTGGTCTCCTTATGCCTTTCCCACATATAGACACTTTCTGATGCCCATGCAGCATACTACTTTTGGAAACATTGTGGCAATAGGAGAAATTGCTCATGAATTATAATCTATTTCACCTTTCGCCACAAAGTTTTCAACTCCTCATATTTAATAATTAAACCCTTTTTCATTGAGATTTTTCATGTTTTTGCCTATATGTTTTCAAATTAGTCTTCTTCAGATTTGTGATTTTTGAGAAAGGGTTAAAGTATGGTTTTTATTTGCTTTGCATTTCCATAATATTTGGAGAATCACGACACATACATCAGTACAAGTTCTGTGGCTGTAAAAATGTTATTTTATTTGACTTAATCTTTTGTAGTTAAATGGTCAGACAAAGATACAGAATTGTTTAGAAGACATTTCAATAAATGTAAAGAGGAATAAACAACGGCTGTTTGACAAGTAGGTACCAGGTACAACTTGAAGTCTTTTTGATATCTAATGCTTTTTTCGCTTCATAAGATACATCCAACATTTTTTGTGTGTAGCTGGGAATGTAAGGCAGAGAGACAACTATATCTGTCAATTTGACCTTCATGCTATGCATCAATTAGTAATAACTTTGTTTTGGTTTTGATTTCAACTATTTATACGCACTGATCAGGAGAATGGTACAATACAAGGAAAATAACTCTTGTTTGCTACTTTTAGCTCACATATGCAGGAAGTGCTCAAGGTGAGCTTTTGTGATCACATTGTGTCTGTGCTTCAAGTCTCGTCAACAATTGCCTTGTTAACTCTCTAGAGGCTATATTTTACATCAAATCTTCATGAAAGTTTATCATAACATACATCTCAATCAAATCTTGACTAAGTTTGAAACTGGGTCATGATAGGTAAAAAAAAGATCAAATTGAAGGAAAATCTTATTAACACTTTAGAGACATAATTTTTTGCTCCGGCAGCTTGAAACTGTTAGAATGGTTGTCTTGATGATCTCTAGGCCAAGTTCAAAACTGTGTCATATGAGGTCAAAAACTAGGTCACAAGGTCAATTTGAAGGAAAATATTGTTGGAGGCAGCACTTTTATCTTTAGCATGTAGTTGAAACTTTGTCAGAAGATGTATCTAGGCTAAAATTAAATATAAGTCATGTCTGGTCATAAACTAGGTCAGTAGACCAAATTGAATGAAAATCTTGTTAACACTCTACAGACCGCATTCTTTGCTCCAGCAGCTTGAAACTTAGTCAGAATGTTTGTCTTGATGAAAGAGCTAGGTCAAGTTTGAAATTGATGCATTGGAGGTCAAAAACTAGGTCACAAGCCAAATTGAAGGATTGTGTATTTATTAATAATTTCAAAGAAAACTTTGTAAATTGTCTTTTACTACCTTTAATGACCATCAGTTATGTTACATCCTGCAGATTTTCACACTTAAATCTATATTATTATGCTGGCTAATTTCTGTGTGTGATTATCACCCTCACACGAGCATTGTTAACCTGGCAGTGGTTATAATGGTATCTGGTCTGAATGTTATTGACATATTCAATTCAAAAACCCATGGGCATTCTAAAATTAAACTGCTTTTTCAAAGTGACTAACCTCATTGGTAAATGAAGGCATTCATATTGACAAACATCTCTTGTGTACATGCACATGCAACCGCCTGTCTGACCGTAACTACAAATACCAACACAACTGTCCAAATAGTGCTTTAAGTTCTTTGATCACATCATCAGTTTGGCGTGAAAATTACTCTGCTTAGAACTATTTGTTTCGGCGGAGCTGCCTGTGTTTTATGGAACTTAGTAACCGTGAGAAATCATTATTTATTGTGTAGTTTGTTGACTCTGGAACGAATGTCTGTCGACAACTGTCTCAAATATACTAGTATTCAAATGGTCTCCTTAATACAGAAAAAATTATGCGGTCTCCTTAATACAAGTCCAAGGTTACATTATATATATGTACTGGTCTCCATAAACCATGTTTCATATTATAGGAATATATACACATTGGTCTCCTTATGCCTTTCCCACATGTATAGACACTTTCTGATGCCCATGCAGCATACTACTTTTGGAAACATTGTGGCAATAGGAGAAATTGCTCATTATAATCTATTTCACCTTTCGCCACAATGTTTTCAACTCCTCATATTTAATAATTAAACCCTTTTTCATTGAGATTTTTCCTGCTTTTGCCTATATGTTTTCAAATTAGTCATCTTCAAATTTGTGATATTTGAGAAAGGGTTAAAGTATGGTTTTTATTTGTGAAAATTACTCTGCTTAGAACTATTTGTTTCGGCGGAGCTGCCTGTGTTTTATGGAACTTAGTAACCGTGAGAAACCATTATTATTTGTGTAATTTGTTGACTCTGGAACGAATGTCTGTCGACAACTGTCTCAAATATACTAGTTTTCAAATGGTCTCCTTAATACAGAAAAAATTATGCGGTCTCCTTAATACATAGTCCAGGGTTATATTATATATGTACTGGTCTCCATAAACCATGTTTCATATTATAGGATTAGGAATATATACACATTGGTCTCCTTATGCCTTTCCCACATATAGACACTTTCTGATGCCCATGCAGCATACTACTTTTGGAAACATTGTGGCAATAGGAGAAATTGCTCATGAATTATAATCTATTTCACCTTTCGCCACAAAGTTTTCAACTCCTCATATTTAATAATTAAACCCTTTTTCATTGAGATTTTTCATGTTTTTGCCTATATGTTTTCAAATTAGTCTTCTTCAGATTTGTGATTTTTGAGAAAGGGTTAAAGTATGGTTTTTATTTGCTTTGCATTTCCATAATATTTGGAGAATCACGACACATACATCAGTACAAGTTCTGTGGCTGTAAAAATGTTATTTTATTTGACTTAATCTTTTGTAGTTAAATGGTCAGACAAAGATACAGAATTGTTTAGAAGACATTTCAATAAATGTAAAGAGGAATAAACAACGGCTGTTTGACAAGTAGGTACCAGGTACAACTTGAAGTCTTTTTGATATCTAATGCTTTTTTCGCTTCATAAGATACATCCAACATGTTTTGTGTGTAGCTGGGAATGTAAGGCAGAGAGACAACTCTATCTGTCAATTTGACCTTCATGCTATGCATCAATTAGTAATAACTTTGTTTTGGTTTTGATTTCAACTATTTATACGCACTGATCAGGAGAATGGTACAATACAAGGAAAATAACTCTTGTTTGCTACTTTTAGCTCACATATGCAGGAAGTGCTCAAGGTGAGCTTTTGTGATCACATTGTGTCTGTGCTTCAAGTCTCGTCAACAATTGCCTTGTTAACTCTCTAGAGGCTATATTTTACATCAAATCTTCATGAAAGTTTATCATAACATACATCTCAATCAAATCTTGACTAAGTTTGAAACTGGGTCATGATAGGTAAAAAAAAGATCAAATTGAAGGAAAATCTTATTAACACTTTAGAGACATAATTTTTTGCTCCGGCAGCTTGAAACTGTTAGAATGGTTGTCTTGATGATCTCTAGGCCAAGTTCAAAACTGGGTCATAAGGTCACAAGGTCAATTTGAAGGAAAATCTTGTTGGAGGCAGCACTTTCATCTTTAGCAATGCATGTAGTTGAAACTTTGTCAGAAGATGTATCTAGTCTAAAATTAAAGATGGGTCATGTCTGGTCATAAACTAGGTCAGTAGACCAGATTGAATGAAAATCTTGTCAACACTCTACAGACCGCATTTGTTGCTCCAGCAGCTTAAAACTTAATCAGAATGTTTGTCTTGATGAAAGCTAGATCAAGTTTGAAATTGATGCATTTGAGGTCAAAAACTAGGTCACAAGCCAAATTGAAGGATCGTGTTTATTAATAATTTCAAAGAAAACTTTGTAAATTGTCTTTTACTACCTTTAATGACCATCAGTTATGTTACATCCTGCAGATTTTCACACTTAAATCTATATTATTATGCTGGCTAATTTCTGTGTGTGATTATCACCCTCACACGAGCATTGTTAACCTGGCAGTGGTTATAATGGTATCTGGTCTGAATGTTATTGACATATTCAATTCAAAAACCCATGGGCATTCTAAAATTAAACTGCTTTTTCAAAGTGACTAACCTTATTGGTAAATGAAGGCATTCATATTGACAAACATCTCTTGTGTATATGCACATGCAACCGCCTGTCTGACCGTAACTACAAATACCAACACAACTGTCCAAATAGTGCTTTAAGTTCTTTGATCACATCATCAGTTTGGCGTGAAAATTACTCTGCTTAGAACTATTTGTTTCGGCAGAGCTGCCTGTGTTTTTAGCTCACCTATGCACGTAGTGCAAGGTGAGCTATTGTGATCACATTTTGTCCGGCGTCCGTCAACATTTGAGCTTGTTAACACTCTAGAGGCTACATTTTTGCATCCGATCTTCATGAAAGTTTATCAGAACATTCATCTCCATCAAATCTTGGACAGGTGCGAAACAGGGCCATGTGAGGTAAAAAACTAGGTCACTAGGTAAAATTGAAGGGAAATCTTGTTAACACTGTGGAGGCCACACTTTCAACTTGAGCATGTTGAAACTTTATCAGAATGTTTGTCTTGATGATATGTAAGTCAAGTTCGAACATGGGCTATGTCGGGTCAAAACGTAGGTCACTAGGTCAAATTGAAGGAAAATCTTGTTAACACTCCAAAGGCCGCAATCTTTGCTTCAGAAGTTTGAAATTTTGTCAGAATGTTTGTCTTAAACATTTCTAGGTCAAGTTTGAATATGGGTCATATTGGGTCAGTATCTAGGTCACTAGGTCAAATTGAAGGGAAATCGTGTTAACACTGTAGAAGCCGCATTGTTTGCTTCAGCAGCTTGAAATTTAGTCAGAATGTTGAGCTGAATAATATCTAGGCCAAGTTTGGATATAGATCATGTCGGGTCAAAAACTAGGTCACTAGGCCAAATTGAAGGGTTATCTTGTTAACCCTCTAGAGGCCAAATTTTAACTTGAGTATGTTGAATCTTTATCAGAATGTTTGTCTTGATGATATGTAGGTCAAGTTCGAACATGGGTCATGTTGGGTCAAAAAGTAGGTCACTAGGTCAAATTGAAGGAAAATTTTGTTAACTCTATGGAAGCCGCCTTTTTGGATACAGCTGCTTGAAATTTGGTCAGAATGTTTATCAAATAACATCTAGGCCAAGTTTGAATATGGGTCATGCAGGGTTAAAAACATGGTCACTACGCAAAATTGAAGGGAAATCTTGTTAACACTCTGGATACTGCATTTTTAACTTGAGCATGATGAAACTTTATCAGAATGTTTGTCTTCATGATATGTAAGTCAAGTTCGAACATGGGTCATGTTGAGTCAAAAAGTAGGTCACTAGGTCAAATTGAAGGAAAATCTTGTTAACACTCTAGATGCTGCATTATTTGCTTCACAAGTTTGAAATTTTGTCAGAATGGTTGTCTTAAAGATATCTAGATCAAGTTCGAGTATGGTCAGAAACTAGGTAACTCTGTAGAAGACGCATTTTTTGATACAGCAGCTTGACATTTGATGAGAATGTTTATTTAAATGATATCTAAGCCAAGTTCAAATATGGGTCAAAAACTAGGTCACTAGGCCAAATTGAAGGAAAATCTTGTTAAGACTTTGGATACCGCATTTTTTGTTTCAGCAGCTTGAAATTTTGTCAGAATTTTTGTCTGAATTATATCTAGGTCAAGTTCGAATATGGGCGATATTGGGTCAGAAACACAGGAAAATATTGTTCAAACTCTGGAGGCCGCATTTTTACTTCGAGCAAGTTGAAACTTTGTCAGAATGTTGTCTTGATGATATCTAGTCCATGTTGGAATATGGGTCATATCAGGTAAAAAAAAATATAGATCACTAGACCAAATGAAGGAAAATCTTGTTAACACTGTGGAGGTTGCATTCAGAATAATTGTCTTGATGTATTTTGCATTGCAGTACATTGTATAATTAAGGCGAGTGATCTAGGGCCATCATGGCCCTCTTGTATGGAACTTAGTAACCATGAGAAACCATTTATTTATTGTGTAGTTTGTTGACTCTAAAATGAATGTCTGTAGACAACTGTCTCAAATATATACTAGTTTTCAAATGGTCTCCTTAATACAGAAATTAATATGCGGTCTCCTTAATACATAGTCCAGGGTTATATTTATGTATATGTCCTGGTCTCCATAAACCATGTTTCATATTATAGGAATATATACACATTGGTCGCATTATGCCTTTCCAACATATAGACACTTCCTGATGCCCATGCAGCATACTACTTTTGGAAACATTGTGGCAGTAGGAGAAATTGCTCATGATAATCTATTTCTCCTTTCACCACAAAGTTTCCAACTCTTCATATTTAATATTTAAACCTGTATTCATGGATATTTTTCATGTTTTTGCCTATATGTTTTCAAAGTTGTCGTCTTCAGATTTGTGATATTTGTCTCCATAAACCATGTTTCAGATTATAGGAATATATATACATTGGTCTCCTTAAAGTAGGTTTTATATTAAAAATATTAAGGAGACCAGAAAATTTATATATATATTTTGTGTATTTTTTTTTTTGTAAAACAAATCTCACAGATCCTATACACTATCTGTCTACATAATATTATGTGCTTAAAAATGTTAAAAATCGCAAAGATAGACCAAGTAATAACACATATACAAATGGTCTCCTTTATGCAGTGTGTAGGGTTGTATATGTATGCACTGGTCTCCATAAACCATGTTTCAGATTATAGGAATATATATACATTGGTCTCCTTAAAGTAGGTTTTATATTAAAAATATTAAGGAGACCAGAAAATTACTATATATATTTTGTGTATTTTTTTTTTTGTAAAACAAATCTCACAGATCCTATACACTATCTGTCTACATAATATTATGTGCTTAAACATGTTAAAAATCGCAAAGATAGACCAAGTAATAACACATATACAAATGGTCTCCTTTATGCAGTGTGTAGGGTTGTATATGTATGCACTGGTCTCCATAAACCATGTTTCAGATTATAGGAATATATATACATTGGTCTCCTTAAAGTAGGTTTTATATTAAAAATATTAAGGAGACCAGAAAATTTATATATATATATTTTGTGTATTTTTTTTTTTTGTAAAACAAATCTCATAGATCCTATACACTATCTGTCTACATATGTGCTTAAAAATGTTAAAAATCGCAAAGATAGACATATAGGATCCATCATGAGTTTTCTTTGGAGATCAAGATTTCTTAAATGAGTCTAGAAAAAGACGGTTATTAACCGAGCCTCTTGGCGAGGTTAATAACTCTCTTTTTCGAGACGAATTTAAGAAATCTTCTCCAAAGAAAAACGAGTGATGGATTCTTTTTATCACCTAAACAGTGTGTTTTAAATGAAAAATATTGACAACATCAAAACAAAGACCGAATAACATATTCTTCATAAGAACTTGTGATTCACCGCATAAAAAAGTAGTCCTCATCATTTTTGAATAAGAAGGAAAAAAAACAACAATGTTTTAAACAATTAAGACTCGTTATTTATTCAAAATAACGTATTATTGCATTTTTCAATGTGTAAAATTTAACAACTTAACAATAAACATAATAAAGATAAAGGTCAAAATGACGTCATCAGTAGTCGCGTGTATGACGTGTTTTTGTTATCACACATGTTGGATATCGTTGTTCCGTGATTTGTTCTCAACTTGAAAATAAGGGTATTTATGTGATAACAAGTAATAACACATATACAAATGGTCTCCTTTATGCAGTGTGGGGTTGTATATGTATGCACTGGTCTCCATAAACCGTGTTTCAGATTATGTAAATATATATACATTGGTCTCCTTCAAGTAGGTTTTATATTAAAACAAGAAAATAATTTATATATATAATGTGTGTATTATGTTTTTAGGAAAACAAATCTCATATATACACTATCTGTCCACATCTGTGCTTAAAAATGTTAAAATCCTAAATAATAACAAATATACAAATGGTCTCCTTAATGCTTTAAAAAATGATGCAATCCCCTTGATGCAGAGTACAGGGTTATATGTGTATATTTTATATATGAGCCTAAGTGCGAGGTGAGCTTTTGTGATCACTCACCATCAGGCGTCGTCGTCATCTGCACGAACGTATGTTAACAATTTCCCATAAATAACTTCTCCTACCTAACCAATGGACGGGTTTCAAAATAACAGGAATGTTTCTTAGGAGGTCCCCTTTTAAAGTTGTTCAAAGAATTTAATCTCCAAGTAGATCTTTGGTTGCTGCGGATTCAGAAAAGGGGAAAATTTCCAAACTTTTGAAAATCTTCTTGTCCAAAAGAACTGGCCCGATTTGAAAATTATTTTGCACATATGATCCTTGGGGCACCTTTTAACAAGATTGTTCAAGTTATTCAGGACCGCCAAGTTAAACATGACCGCCAGGGGATTGAGCTTGTTTTCCTCTTAATATTTATGTGAATTGTAAAATCTTTAAATATCTTCTTGTCCAGAAGTACCTGCCAGATTTAAAGATAATTTGGCACAAATGTTCCTTGGGGGACCTTCTACCAAGGTTGTTTAAATTAATCCGATCTGTAACATGGCCGCCAGGGGTGTGGCTTATTTTCCTTATATGTGCATTGTAAAAACTTTAAAAATCTTCTTGTCCAAAAGTACCTGCTCGATTTAAAAAATAAAAACAAATGTTCCTTTGGTGACCCTCTACCAAGATTTTTGAAATTATTCCGATCTGATGAAAAACATGGCCGTCAGGGGGCAGAGCTTGTTTTCCTTATATATGTAATATAGTGAAAACTTAAAGAAATCTACTTGTACTAAATCACTGGCCCGATTTGAAAATAATTTGGCACAAATGTTCCTTGTATGACCCTCTGCCAAGGTTGTTCAATTTATTTTGATCCGTTGAAAAACATGGCCACCTGGGGGATTGCTTGTTTTCCTTATATGTATCTATATAGTAAGGTAAAAACTTTGAAAACTATTGAAGTTCTATTAAATCAGGTGAGCGATATAGGGCCATTATGGCCCTCTTGTTCTTAGTATGTTGAAACTTTGTCAGAATAATTGTCTTGGTGATATATAGGCCAAGATCAAATATGGGTCATGTCAGGTCAAAAGCTAGGTCACTAGACCAAATTGAAGGAAAATCTTGTTTACACTCTGAATACCGCATTTTTAATTTGAGCATGTTGAAACATATCAGAATGTTAGTCTAGATTTTATCTAGACTTAGTTTAAATATAGGTTATGTCTGGTAAAAAACAGGTCACTAGGCCAAATTTGAGAACAATCTTGTTTACACTCTAGTGACTGCATTTTTTGCTGCAGCATTTAAACATTGTCAGAATGTTTGTCTTGATATTATATTGGTCATGTTGGGTAAAAAACTAGGTCACAAGGACAAATTTAAATTTGTCAACATTCTGGAATATGTATTTTTAGATCACCTGAGCCAAAGGCTCAAGGTCATCTATTCTGATCACCCTCTGTCCCTCGTCTGTCGCTAACTTTTAGCTTTAAACATCATCTCCTAAACCACAAGATCAATGTCAACCAAACTGCACAGGAATGTTCCTTTGGTGGTCCACTTTCAAAATTGCTCAAAGATTTTTATTCCATGGAGAACTTTAAAATTCTTCTTTTCTGAATCTGCTTTCAGATTCCAATATAATTAGGCAGAAATGTTCCTTGGGTGAACGACCCTCTACACAAATTGTTCAAGCCATATCGATTGGTTAAAAAACATGGCTGATAGGCGTCATCAGAAGAGGGACAAAATGACAATTTTTGTGTAACCCTGCGTAGCATGGTAGGCACTTAGGGATTTATTTTTTTTTGTCCGGCGTCTGTCCGTCCGTCCGTCTGTCTGTCTGTCTGTCCGTCACACTTTTTCGTCACACTGTCAGTGAGCAGGTGCAGGTGACACACGTGCTCCGCGGAGCACTCCATTCTAGTTTTTAAGTCAGATTTTGATGAAAGTGCTTGCCTGATTTCAAGATAAATGAAAAAATGTTCCTTTTGTAAGCCTCTACATAATTGTTCCAAGCAGTACCGCTTGGTTGAAAGACATAACATACAGGTGGCATCAGAAAAGGGGTAAAAGTAACTTTAAGCTTCAAATGACATCTCCTCCTTGTCCGTTGGACCAATTTCAGCCAAACTTAATAGGAATGTTACTCTGGGAATCTTCTTTCAAAGTTGTTCAAAGATATAAATTCTATAAAGAACTTTGGTTGCTGTGGCATCAGAAAGGGAAAATAATGCCATTTTTTAAAAATTCTTCTTCTCTGAATCAGCGTATCTGATTCCAAGATAATTTGTAATTTGGTAGAACTGTTCCTTGAGAGACCCTCTACAAAAAAAAATCAAGCCAAATTGATTGGTTAAAAAACATGGCCACCTGATGGCATCAGAAAAGGGGCAAAATGGCAAAACTTTAAGATTCCATTCTTATTAAAGTTCTTGTTTTATTTTAAGATAGTTTAGCAAAAATGTTCCTTTAGTGACACTGAACATAAATTGTTCAAGCCATATTGATTGATTGAAAAAGATAGCTGCCAGATGGCATCAGAAAAGGGGTTAAAGGAGTTTTACCTTCAGACAACATCTTCCTTGAACTAATGGACCAATATCAACCAAACTTAAAAGAAATGTTCCTGTGTTGGTCATCTTTAAAATTGTTTAAAGATTTAAAAGCATTATTACAAATGTCCTTTACTGATAAGCTGTTTCATTTGCAGTTCATTCCCATTCTCGATCAAGTTTTCACCTTTATTAGAAGTAGCATTTGCTACTATACTATCATTAAGGTGATCGATTTAGGGCCATTTTTGCCCATTTGTTAAGTTGAACATGTTGAAACTTTGTAAGAATGGATGTTTTGATGAGCAAATCAGGGCCATCATGGCCCTCTTGTTTATATATAATTAGCTCTGTCCTTGCAGAGCCATCAGAATACTCTTTAACTAATTTAGTAAATGCATTGTGTCAGCAGAGCATCATTCTTGATTATATAAGTATTTGTATGTTAAACGTATATTTGTTGTTTGTAGGTTAAGGGGCTTAAGCTTTAGTAAGAATTGTTAAAACAATTTATTTTTTTATTTTTTTATTTTTCAGACAAAGAGGCTATCATGGCTTTTCTAAGACAGAACAAAATAGATTCTATCAATTAAGCATCTGACAATAAATAAACAGTATAAAACGACAAGAGGAGAATTATTTAAAGACAGGAAGACAGCACGCTCAAGTCTTAGTCGAAAGCTTGACCAGATTCATTTTTAAACCAACTTATCATAGAATAGTGTGTGCCATTCAGACCGACCTTTTATGGTGTGTACAGTATGTGTTGATTGATAAAACATTGATCTGTAAATAACACATTAACAAGTAATTTGATAAACCAGTGCAAAAGAGTATATAAGATGTTTCTTAAATTTGGCCAAGTGATGCAGTTTTTAGCTCACCAGAGCACAAAGTGCTTAAGGTGAGTTTTTGTGATCGTCCGTCGTTCGAATATGGGTCATTTGGGTCAAAAACTAGGGCACTAGGCAAAATTGAAGGAAAATCTTGTTAACACTCTGGAAGCCGCATTTTTAGCTTGAGCATGTTGAAACTTTGTCAGAATGTTTGTCTTGATGATATCTAGGCTTAGGTCAAATATAGGTCATGTTTGGTCATAAACTAGGTCATTAGGCCAAATAGAAAGTAAACCTTGTTAACACTCAAAAGACCACATTTTTTGCTTCAGCAGCTTGAAACATTGTCAGAATATTTGTCTTGATGCTACCTAGGCCATGTTTGAATATGGGTCATGTCTGGTAAAAAAGGAAAATCTTGTTAACACTCTAAATGCAGCATTTTTAATTTGAGCATGTTGAATCTTTGTTTGAATGTGTGTTTTGATGATATCAAAGCTATGTTCCCCTATAGGTCAAGTCGAGTCAAAAACTAAGTCACTTGGCCAAATTTGAAAAACATCTTGTAAGCAGTGTATCTTTTGCTTTAGGAGCATGATTCTTTATCAGAATGTTTGTTTTGACAATATCTAGGCCAAGTTCAATATGGGTCATATCCTGTAAAAAAACTAGGTTACTAGGCCAAATTGAAGACACTCTAGAAGACGTATTTTTTATTTGAGTATGTTGAAATTTTGTCAGAATGTGTGTTTTGGTGATAATAGCATACATGACCACAACGTTATTGTGATTGACTGTGGTTGGCCCTCTTGTTAGCTTCACTGGCTGAAAGAAAATCTTCTCCTCCAAAACTTGTTGGCCGATTTTCATATAATTATGTGACCCTCTGATTCATTCAAGCCTTGATGATTGGTCAAAAACAAGGTCGCCATAGGGCGGGGTTGTTCGTCTTATAAGGCTATAGTGAAAACTTTAGAAATATTCTTCTCAAAAAGCATAAAGCTGATTTTCAAATGATTTTGTCCAAGTGTTCCTTGGGTGACCTTCTAACAGATTCCTTCAAGCCATGTTGATTGGTCAACAAAATAGGGCAGCAAGGAAGTTGTGCTGTTTTGCCTTATATGAATGAAATGAAAACTTTAAAAATATCTCCGAAAGTATAAAGCCAATTTTCAAATCGTTTTGTGGAAATGTTCCTTTGGTGAACCTGTATGAGATTCCTTCAAGGCATGTTGATTGGTAAAAAAACATGGCCGTCAGGGGTGGAGCTGTTGTTCATTTTATGGCAATAGTGAGTTTATTTTTGCCTAATGACTGGAGCGGTTCTGGCCCTCTTGTTAATATGCCAGATCACAAAGTGCTCAAGATGACCTCTTGTGATAGTCTAATGTCCTTTGTTGTGTGGAAGTCAGAGCGCCAGAATTATAAATTTGAATGGGAAATTTTGGTAAGAGTCCAAAATCCTAGTTAGATATCCATGAAGGATGAATAAAGTGTCAATTATCATGATATAACTGAACAATTGATGAAAAATACACAACACCGAAATAAATTTATGAGTTTTGTTTACCACTGAGCCTATCTAAACCAAGTTTCACAGGATTTGTTCTTGTGTTGTCCTATTTAAAACTTGTTTGCCAAATTCCATATCAAATTTTAATAGAAATGTGCTTCAACAAGACTTAAGAAGACTTTGCACTTCTACAAAAATGATAGTGTCAAGTTCTTAATTCTAGTTTGAAGTCAATGTCTTTATTTGCATGTTTTTTATGTGACCCTCTTCCATCATGGCTGCTTGTGAAAACTTTTCTCCACTCAGACCAATAGTCAAATTTCAAATATTGTCGCAAAATTTCAACATTATTCAAGCCATTCCCAAGGCAAAATTGGAACCAGAGCTAAATTCTCAAAATAGTCTTTCATATACCTCATTCAGAATGTCCCAATTTTTTTTTTTTTTTTAAATTTGTGGCATTTTCCAAAATATCTTAGAAACTATTGAATGATCAAAGATAACGCCCCAGAAGGAATTGATAACTTAACATTTTTTCATCAATCTAGACTTTTTTGATATTCCAAAGCCATACATTTAAACTGTTAGCCCTAACTATTTCTGTCTGAACCACTACAATTGTTGTTTGTTGCTGAAGTGAACGATTTTTGGGTCATTATGACGATCGTTTGTGCTGTGATAGTTTTAAAATAACGTTTATTAAAACTTGAAAAGTATTAAGCATTAGTTTCTCATTTCACATGTAATAAGAAATGTTTAATGTATTCAAAAGTATTGCATTGACAAAGAAATGTGAGTATATGTTTGGGGAGGGGAGTATGAAGAAGGGGGAGAGATTCACACTAGGATGTGGCATAATATTCAGTTACAAAAATAGATGTACAGACATAGTTTCACGTCGTGATAACTATAATATGATCCAAGCTTTAGGGGCATACCAGTACATATGTGAGCCGCAACAAGCCATTAAGGGTCTTTGTGACTCTCCCTAACATGAATGAATGAAGTTAATTTGGTGTAAAAAAAATAGGGCTACAAATCTTGGTTTTTAGATCACCTGAGCTGAAGGCTGAAGGTGATCTTTTTTGATCACTCACCGTCTGAACTTCGTATGTCACACGTCATCTGTTCAAATCTTTTTCTCTGAAACTTCTGGTCCAATTTCAACCAAATTTCCTAGGTCGCCTTCATCAAAACGTGTCGATCCATAGGACCAATTTCGACCGAACTTCACAGGATTTTTTCTTGGTAATCCTTTTTAAAAATTGTTCAAAGATTCAAGTTCTTTTCTGAGTTTTGGTTGCTGTGGCAAATGCCTAAAATTCTAAAGTTCTTCTCTTCTTAATCAGCTTGTCAGTCAAGATAATTGGGTAGAAATGTTCCTTAGGCAACCCAGCTTAATTAAATTTTCCCCGATAGTAAGTTACATATTTGCTACTATACCATCACTCGGGTGATCAAATTAGGGCCATCTTTGCCCTCTTTTTAAGATGCATAATATTGCCTAAGGGTTCACTGTTCGCACATGCATTAAAACCCCAATTACCGCTGATAGTCAATATTTTTAGCAGAAGGCTATTCTTCTCATATACATGTATACTTACTTCATGTATAATATATTATGTAAAAAGTTTAAGTCCATAACAGCAGAGGACCTAGCTGTGAATAGTAGCAAATTTGATGCTAAAAACATTGTTAAGAAAACATTCAAGTATAATCTGCATAATTAATTTTGCAATGTAAAACAAAAAATTTGACTTCAAAGTTGGCTACAACTTTGGCTCCGACTTCTTATCAATTTGGTGAAAAACCGAATATCCATGGAGGCCCTGTTTGGTCTCCTGAAGACTTTTTAGTTCTAATTTTGTTTATTGTAGTCGCCATTAACAATGTTTCAGATTTTAGGAATATATTTACTTTGGCCTCAAATATGTTTCATTGTATTCAAAACATTAAGGGCTTTATAATAGAAAAGTGGGAAATCTAGTATCATAAATGCACTACCTGTCTGCATCTGTGCTGAATTTTCTAAAATCATAGGGATAGACCATGTAATAAAAATACTAGAATACAAATGGTCTCCTTAATACAGAAATAAAAAATGCGGTCTCCTTAATGCATAGTCCAGGGTTATATCATATGAGCCATTCCACGAGAAAAACCAACATTATGGACTCGGCGTAATGTATTGACCCAGATCAATCCGGACCAATACATTCCGTCTCAGGGGAACAGAGGTATAGAGTAAGAATTCCTGAAACAGAAAATCTCCAGGAGGCGAAAAGTGTCTGTCTGGGTTAGCCTGTGTGGCATGCTTAGGCTGATCCGGATCAATACTTTACGCAGAGTCCACAATGTCGGTTTTCGTGTGGAACAGCTCATATATATGTACTGGTCTTCATAAACCATGTTTCATAATATATAAACATTGCTTTCCTTATCCCTTTCCCAAATATAGACACTTTCTGATGCCCTTGCAGCGTACAACTTTTGAAAACATTGTGGCAATAGGAAAAATTGCTCATGATGAGACATTTCTCCTTTTGCCACAAAGTTTTCAACTTTATATATTTAATAATTTAACCCTTATTCATGGAGATTCTTTAGGTTTCTGCCAATATGTTTTCATAGTTTTCATCTGCAGATTTGTTGTATTTGAGAAAGATTTAAAATATTGTTTTAAGCTGGACTATAGTGTAAGAGTGCTTGGTTGAAAATCATTGCATACAGGTGGCATCAGAAAAGGGGTAAAATTAACTTTTAGGTTCAAATTACATCTCCTTATCCTCTGGACTAATTTCAGCCTAACTTAATAGGAATGTTACTTTTGGGGTCCTCTTTCAAAGTTGTTCAGAGATATAAATTCTATGCAGTACTTGGTTGCTGTGGATTCAGAAAGGGAGAAAATGCTATAACTTAAAAATTCTTCTTCTCTGAATCCACTTGTTTGATTCCAAGATAATTTGGTAGAAATGGTCATTGAGTGACCTTCTACATTATGTGTTCAAGCCATAATGACTGGTTGAAAATCATGGCTTCCAGACGTCATCAGAAAAGGGGCAAAACGACAATAATTTAAAATTTCATTCTTATTCAAGTTTTCGACTGATTTCTAGATAGTCTAACAGAATATTCCTTTAGTGAAACTGTACATAATTTGTTTCAGCCATATTGATTTGTTGGAAAAGATAGCTGCCAGGTGGCATCTGAAAAGTGGTAAAAGGAACTTTAATCTTCAAATGACATCTCCCCCTAAACCAATGGACTGATATTAACCAAACTTTTAGGAAAACATATTTCATATATATACATTATCTGCCTTCATCTTTGCTAAAACATGTTAAAATCGTAAGAACAGACTAAGTAATAAAAAATAAGTAATTATTTGGTCTCCTTTATGCAGATTGTAGGGTTATATATGTATGCACTGGTCTCCGATAACCATGTTTCAGATTATAGGAATATATATACATTGGTCTCCTTAAAGTAGGTTGTATATTAAAAATATTTAGGAGACAAGAAAATTTATATATATTCTGTGTATTCTTTTTTTAGGAAAACAAATCTCATGTATACACATGTCTACATCTGTGCTTAAAAATGTTTAAATCGTAAAGATAGACCAAGTAATAACACATATACAAATGGTCTCCTTAATACAGTAAATATAATGCGGTCTCCTTAATGCAGAGTCCAGGGTTATATGTGAATATATATGTTCCGGTCTCCATAAACCATGTTTCAGATTATAGAAATATATACATTGGTCTCCTTAAAGTATGGTTTTTATGTTACAAATATTAAGGAGACCAGCAGATTTGTATATTTTTTGGCTACATGTTTTTAGGAAAACTAAGCACATATATACACTATCTGTCTACATCTGTGCTAAAAAATGTTAAAATTATAAGGGTAGACCAAATATTAACAAATATACAAATGGTCTCCTTAATGCAGAAAAAATAATGCGGTCTCCTTAATGCAGCATCCAGGGTTATATATATATATATATATATATACGAGGGTTAGTCGTAAAGTTCTCGGACTCTGCTTATCATTTCGATACTACTTGTTTTAAAACCAAAATAAACCAAACGTTAGAAAGATAAATATTTACTGAAGTGATGTAGCAAATGTTACAGAAAACAACCAGCATGCCGTTAAATAACAACACATTGTTACACATAACCATCAACCGCACGGAGCACGTCTTACACATAACGCGACGTCACGTCTAACGTCTGGCCTTTTCAAAGTATTCAACACATGAATTAACACATTGCTGGTGCCTCTCCACCCACTTATCGAACACACTTTATTGTTCAGTTCATTTTGTAATATGTTATGAACCGTTACGTGGCTCATAGCCTATGATGACGATTTCGCAACCGTCCTTTGTCTGTTGTCGGCAACTTCGCGTGTTACAGCATGAACATCTGTCACTTAGTGTTGGTCGACCGACTTGAGAGCTGTTTTCAAGTTCTTCTCTGTCGTCTTTAAACAGTCGATACCAATCAAACATTATTGTTCGGCTGACCTTTCTATATAGGTCTGTTCCATAAATTTATTTTATCTGTAGGAGTCATTCCTGCATTTGCGCAATATTTTATCAACGAACGTTGCTCCGTGCGAAATGAGATTGGCGTTTTAACGTTGGCACATGTTGAAGGGTAGCAATCCTCAGCCTGTGATATCACACTTGTTATACCGTATATGACGTCAACACTTTCAGAAAGTATTCAATAGATATGATTCTGACAACATGCCTGAAATCATGACGTTAACGCGCCAAGTTTTGAAGATTTGAGATAGAATACATCTAGATTTTGTTCCTAATTATGTATGATTTCAAACTGCTCCGTACCACGTAAACTGCATTATTGAATTTAAATGCAAAAACAAATTTATATCAAATAAATACATGTAATTTTTCTTTACATGACTATAAAACATCATATGATTTTTATTTCCGAGTATTAATACGATTTGATACAAAATGCGTATTTTATGAGAACAGTCCGGGAACTTTACGACTGACCCTCGTATATATATAAATATATCAGTTTGCGTATTAGAAACATGATTCTGCTTAATCTTTGTGATTTATCGTGTCCAAAATAAATGTACCTCTACTTCTTTTGTAGTATGATACCTTATGTTGTAATCGTTGTGCTATCATGCGTTGGTGTCGAGGGTAAGTCTTTTATTTCCTATTCATTTTCCTCCGTAACCTTATTCTACTTCTTCGTCGTCATTAGCTGATAAGTCTTTACGTAGAGGTAGCCATATGCATTGTAATAATGTTGAATTGAGAACTGATGCAATACAATGTGATGTCATCTGTCCGCCGTACTATAACTAAAATGCCATTGAAAACAAGGCTAAATTCCATTTATCAATCTGTGTTGTCGTGTAATGGGGTTTTAAAGACTATTTTACGGAATGATTATATCTTCTTAGCCATGTCCACGAATATTCTTCTAAAGTTTTATTTTATGAATCAATCATGGGAAAAGATTCACGTTAGTGTTAATAAACGGTCGAAGTTCAATCATACATCACGGTATACATGTACATCTAGAACAAGCTTGTGTACCTATGGCGTTAACCGTAGCCTATATCCTGAACAGAGTATGCGGGTCCACAGAAGGGACAAACGAGTCGTGTCCAAACTATCGTATGTTCTATAAGAATGGTAGCCTATATCTGAACAGAGTATGAGAGGGCACCGAAGGGACGAATGAGTCATGTCTTGATCAGAGTATGCGTAGGAACAGAGGGGGACGCACAAGTCGTGGCCAAACTTTCCTATGTTCTATAAGAACGGTAGCCTATTTCTTGATCAGAGTATGCGGGGGGGTGTGTGTGTGTGGGGGGGGGGGGGAAAGGGGGGCACAGACGGGACGAACGAGTAGTGTCCAAACTGCCGTATGTTCTATAAGAACGGTAGCCTATATCTTGATCAGAGTATGCGGGGGGTGGGGCAGAAGGGACGGACACGTCGTGTCCAAACTGCCGTATGTTCTATAAGAACGGTAGCCTATATCTTGATCAGAGTATGCGGGGGGGGCACAGAAGGGACGAACGAGTCGTGTCCAACTATCGTATGTTCTAGAGTCTGCGGGGGTACAGAAGGGACGAAGGCGTCGAGTCCAAACTATCGTTTGTTATATAAGAACGATAGCCTATATCTTGATCAGAGTATGCGGGGGAGGGGGGGGGGGGGGCACAAAAGGGACGAACGAGTCGTGTCCAAACTATCGTATGTTCTAGAGTATGCGGATGGTATAGAATGGACGAACGAGTCGAGTCCAAACTATCGTTTGTTCTATAGGAACGATAGCCTATATCCTGATCAGAGTATTCGGGGGTACAGAAGGGACGAACGAGTCGAGTCAAAACTATCGTTTGTTCTATAAGAACGATAACCTATATCCTGATCAGAGTATGCGGGGGCACAGACGGGATCAAACTCTTGTATGTTCTATAATAATGACATTTGCCACATGCAATGATTGACTTGAAACGAAATCATATAGAAACACTTCTATAAAGAAAAAAGAAATTGTCAGTATTTGTTTATGTTTTATTAAAAGGTATGTTGATATCTCTGAATAAGGATGTCACAAAGAGTAGTGAATACGGAGGGAGCGAAGGGACCGGTTCCGGAAATGGAGCATATGTGGTCGATGGAAATAAAAATAGAATTGCTGATACGTGTTCATGTTGTGCATTCACCGATCATAGCTTGAACGCTTGGTATATAATTGACTTGGGAAAGGAATTTATTATCTCGGAGTTTGAGATACTCGGACGATTACAGCCAGTACCCGGGACACATCGTAAGTATATGAGCCGTCCCGCGAGTAAACCAACATTGTGCACTATGTGTAAAGTATCGACCTGGATCAGCCTAAGCATGACGCGCAGGCTAACTCGGGTAGACATGTTTCTCCTCCTGTGTTTTGTTTTGTTTCAGAAATCAATACTTTATACCTCTTTACCCCTGTGACGGAATGTGTAGGCCCGGATCTGTCTGCCCGAACTGCGCAGGCTCATCTGGATCGATACATTACGCATAATGTTGGTTTTCTCGCGGCTCGTGACGGCTCAGGTTTGTTGTTACAAATTCCAAATATCCAAGTGTTTAACAGCTTGGCAGTCCCTACCACGTAGTCCGGAAGAAAAAAAATGTTTTACATGAAATAATAGAGTGTCTCTTACTATGTGAAGGTGAGTTTACTGGCAACATGCATTTCATGTTTATGTGATGAAGTGAAATTGTTTGTTATGGAGTGTGTATGTTTAAAACAAGACATATGCACGTTTATTCATGTCCTAGTGATAACTATTTGTTGAAATTGTATATATTTATTTCTCTCTTATTGTTGAACTGACTTAAAGTATTCAAATTCCAGGTTGCAGATTTTGATTGCAATATCAGTGTTGAGCATACATGTACGGTTATGTTGTAGATATATAGGATCTGACACGAATTGTCATTTCATATCAAGTTGTATTAAACGAGTTCCAGACATTTGTTATTAAGCGAGCCTCTACTTAATAAACTGGTAACTAATCACACAAAACATATTTTTAAAGACTGATAATGTTCCCTTTACTTCGTCCACCTATCGTGACGTTTTTGTTTACCGTATACACGTTCTCAGCCATTTTGTATACATTTAGGGATGAATACAAAAATAGTGATTCGGTCATGTTATATTTCACGCGTGACATAAAAAGAAATACTTAATGGGTATATTAGATCGGATTCAAGCATTGTCATGTCATAACTATTTTATTTCCTTCCTTGTTTTGAACAGACAAAGTTACACATAAGAATGGTCCAACAATATTAGTAAATTATCACATAATCGACTCTAACGTTTTCTTTTGTTTTACTGGGATTTTACGCTCAGTAATATCACGGCGAGAGTTCACTTATTCATTATCCCTGGGTAAACAAACCAGTACTAGGATAGGAAATGTGCCTTGTCCAAGAGTACTCTACCATGAAAGTCGTGTCGCGACTAGGAATCGGACCCGGGACGCCCGGTTTCAAATCCCCGACGCTAACCACTCGACCACTTGGATTATGACACTTACAGAGTGCGTTTAGACATCAACATCGACCGTGAAACATGTTTGAATAATAATCATGTAGCTGTCCCTCTCTCTTAAGCGCATTTTACATCTATAGAAAGTGACGTTTAGCTTAATAACGCTTAAAAGCATTAATACATCTAAATAACTTTTGGGGAATATAATGTATCACCAATACATCAGAACAAACAAATGTACAAAGGTTTTACTTCCAATTAAATCTGTATATTAAACCTAATGCTATGTTTTTTCATAGTTTTTATTTAACATACGGTGGAGAAATCTAGATGTGCAGCATACATGTAGCTATACATGTAAACAAATAGATTGATTAATGCATTGATTGGGGCTTAACGCCGTTTTCAACAATTGTTCAGTCGTATCACGGCGGTCCGTTCACCTACACATGTGTTTTCTTGCTTTATCACACCAGTACTCAACACAATATGTTTTCAAAGCAACTGGCTACTTTTCCATATATACAGTTAGCCCTTTGGTGAACTTGTAAATAAATAGATCTAAGCATATTGTTTGATACCATATTTAGACACACATACAACGTGATTAACTTTTTACAAAAACAAATTAGAAAAAAAAATGAGGTGCACGTATTGAGAAAACAATGAATATGCGAATTACTTATTAACCTCTTTGTTCAGTAAACAATCAAAGGGTGGAATAAAGGGCTGTACCATTTGTTGCAGAAACTTGTCTGTTCACTTGCCAACAACTGACACTGAGCTACAAAGATAAAGTAATAAGATTGCATTTTTAAAATTTCGCAAACATCATTTTCTCCGTGGTTTAAGTAAAAGGATAAGATCCGAAAATAATATTTAAAAGTATTGACTTATTAGAATGTTATTGAGCAACCCATTAGTTATTTCATATGTAAAAAGAGCTACACCCGATCCCGAGCACCATATTTTGGTAGCGTACTTCTGCCATAACATAACCACTTAATTATGACGTTATATAACTAGTTAGTGATTATGATAAATGTTTGATTAACAGGTTATTTGTATGTTCACAGATACTTACGTCAACACAAACAATTATATGTTACTGCCCACTACTGCCAACAGATACCTACATAATGCCTTTTTGGATAAGTATCGTTATAATTATGTGGTTAACTAGTTATGTAACTGGTTAGTCAGATAAGTATCGTTATCATTATGTGGTTAACTTATTATGTAACTAGATAGTCAGATATGTATCGTTATAATTATGTGGTTAACTAGATATGTAACTAGTTAGTCAAATAAGTTTCGTGATCATTGTGTGGTTAACTAGTTATGTAACTGGTTAGTCAAATAATTTTTTGTGATAATAATATGGTTAACTAGATATGTAACTGGTTAGTCAAATAGGTTTCGTGATAATAATATGGTTAACTAGATATGTAACTGGTTAGTCAAATAAGTTTTTGTGATAATAATATGGTTAACTAGTTATGTAACTGGTTAGTCAAATAAGTTTCGTGATAATAATATGGTTAACTAGCTATGTAACTGGTTAGTCAAATAAGTTTCGTGATAATTATGTGGTTAACTAGTTATGTAACTGGTTAGTCAAATAGGTTTTTGTGATAATAATATGGTTAACTAGTTATGTAACTAGTTAGTCCGATAATAATCGCGTTATTTATCTGATTAACTAGTTACATGACACGTTAATCACTCAATATATATATATATATATATAAAGAATAGTTTTTTTCATTTAGTAGATAACATGATAAATGACATGTTAATCACATACATATCACGATAATTATCTGAGTAACAAGATATGTCTCTGTTACAATAATTTATTTATTTGAAAACAGGTATCATTAAACTCGTCTGAAATATTCCAATTTGATTTGTTAACAGAAAATATTGGCAATGTTGGTATAACATTAACTGACAACACAAATGCAACTGTCCACTTCGAACAAACTCCAAATGAAGTTATTTACGAATACAGCGATACTACAACGCCACCTATTCAAGCACGCTTTATTTATCTACAAAAACACGGGGTCCAAGGTCATTTTGTGCTTTGTGAGCTCTCTGTGTTTGGAGGTAAGAAAACTATAAAATTATTATTCATGATTTTGTACAAAGATAATATGTTCAAGTTCAAGTTATTTATTTGCATAACATTTATTCATGTTGTTGCAACATATACATACTAAACATTTGTATAGCAATACATATAGTACAGTTTGAATAGATGACATGTGATATATAACATTCGAGAAAAGTGTCATTAATATCAATACGTACATCTTGATTAAACTTTGATTGGTTTATTTTGTGGATTTAAAATAGCACCTTTTTCGAATTCTATCCGTCTATGGTACTGTTTTAGATTCGCGTATAGTATGGCTATGTATTTACTAAGTTGTCGTAATAT
>JASEVX010000016.1:17554577-17624577 GCA_031761405.1 Serripes groenlandicus
GGTTTCTGGGAAATCAAAGGTATCTTTGAAGAGTTCTGAAAAACCGTTTGATACATTTTCTTCTGGATATGTTATATTCTTGTATATAATTTCAGCACATACGTTCGGTACATTTTTCTTTTTCCTTTTAACTAGTTTCCAAAACAGGTTTACGTCTAAATGAGCAGCCTTATCAAGTTCTTCGAATGTTTTATTTAGAAAGAGATTACAAGCAATGCGCTGTTTTCGCCTGAAATTGCGTTTTGCAGATTTGTATCTCTGATATGACTCATACTCGACCCCTCTTGGGCGGCCAATGTTTATCCAGATACGCCTAAGTCGCCTTGATTCAGCGTGGGTTTGTCTTAGGTCATGCGACCAATACAGGTTGCGTATGTTTGTTAAATCGGTAGGCAATTTTCAGCTGATTTTAAGGTCGAACTTACAATAAAATCAGACAACTGATTTGGATCCATATTTGAGGGGAATGTTAGCGAGGACAGGTATTGAGATAATGTATTTTCAAATGAATTCAATTCGCATGCATTACATTTATCCCAGGCGATACACTTTCGATCAGTTAAGTTTACTTGCTTCTGTTTAGTTACATTAAGCGATGCAATTAAAGGTAAATGGTCTGATGTAAATACGTCCTTTTCTGGTAACGTTTTATACTGTTCTATTTTGTTTATAAGTGTCTGTTCTATCAGTATATGATCAAGCTTGGACCTATTTTTAACGTATGTGAACTCTTGATCACTGTGATGAAGTGCTATAAGTCTATTGTTCGCCATGAACTGTTGTAGTGATGACGATTTGTCACTGGTGACGTCATCATGCATTTTGCCAATAGCTCGAAGACGCGCATTAAAATCACCAAGTATTAACACTTTACCTTTTAATGAACACGTGTGCGTAATAGCCTCAAGTTCTGTAATTGTTTCGTGATAGTGTTTAATGTAACTGTCCGACGGCATATATACTCAGATTATATAGATTCTATCAGAATTTATTAATTTGAGTTCAATGCCTATTATTCTTTCATTATCTAGACAATCGATTAGACTAATTGAAGACTGTAATGATTTCTTATATAAGATGGCGACACCGCCTTTACCACATTTAGCCGGACCGTACTGGTCTATCGAGCTATCACAAACCGAAATTATATTTTGGATTTATGCTATCAAGAAATGACTTCGAATGGTTGAAGAGTTTGTGTTCAGATATGATGCCAATATCAATATCATTCTTGTCTAACATATCGGAAAGTGCATAAGCAGACGACATAATTCCTCTAACGTTCCAACACATAACATATAATATGGTCATAATAAATAATATAGTTATCACTTTACCCATTATATTATATTGTTTTCGCAAATTAATAAGTAGCAGTTTGTATTCCTTCTGTTTGTTTTACTTCAGTGTGTCCTAATAACAAGTATGGAGAAGATTGTAACTCAATATGTGGGGAATGTGCTGGTGATGCTACATGTAATCATATTGATGGTACTTGTAATGGATGTGATCCAGGATATCGCAATGTATACTGTAATCAACGTAAGTTATGAGACCCAATCACGGTGTTGATTAAGGAACGTAATAGCTAAACTACCAAGATGATTAGTGTCCGTGGTAATAGGTACATATTGACATTTCTGAACAACGCAGAATAGAACAGTATAGACAAATTGTATTAAGCTAATAAGGGTCTTCAGGGCATGTAACAATAATGACATACATACATTTTAATAAATACATATATATGGCAATCACAGCTTAACCATATACAACTTTACCTGTAACATGTATAGAGTCGTCTTATTACCAAAGGTTTTGTTCAGATCATCACATATACATCGGCACAGTCTGATTAGAATCTACTGTATAGTCTTATTACCAAGGCTTTTGTTCAGATCATCCCATATACATCGGCACAGTGTGATTATAATCTACTGTACAGTCTTATTACCAAGGTTTTTGTTCAGATCATCCCATATACATCGGCACAGTGTGATTATAATCTACTGTACAGTCTTATTACCAAGCCCTTTGTTCAGATCATCCCATATACATCGGCACAGTCTTATTATAATATACTGTACAGTCTTATTACCAAGGCTTTTGTTCAGATCATCTCATATACATCGGCACAGTCTTATTAGAATATACTGTATAGTCTTATTACCAAGGCCTTTGTTCAGATCATCCCATATACATCGGCACAGTCTTTTTAGAATATATCGAAACTTACTGAATCTTTTCATGATATTGTCAAATAAATATGGGAACAAGACATTGATCAGTCATGTACAATGCTAAACTTAATATACAGTGTCCATACACAGCCAGTGGAAACTAGATGTGCAGAGGTAGAGCGTCGGCCTCTCGTACCAAAGTTTCAAGGTTCGAGTGCCGTGATGTTCGGGTTCTGAATGTTGGGATTTTTCCACACAAACGGCGCGAGTACTGGTTAAGTCTCCAGGAAGCAGATATCGAGCGTGATTAATATAAGCTGAAAGCTTGTTTTTAGAAAATCTCTATAATTGAATGGATAACCTATGACTAAAGGTGAAAAACATTGTAGAAAAAGGTGAACTTGCTCGTATTGAGCAATTTCGTCTTTTGTCACTATGTTTTCAAAAAACTGTCTGCTGCAGAGGCCTCAGAAGGCGTCTATATGAGGGAAAGGGTTAAACTAAACAAACAGTGTGTACCCTATACATCGGATAGCTCACATATTCCTCATTTAAACATCGGTGTATATCAAGGAACAATACATTCAAGATGGTAAGACATTCCAACCTGTGCTTAAAGACCACCCATGAGAACAACACTATCTGGTCTTTGTTCACAGGTGTTCTTAGTTTTCAAAGTCATCTTTCAGCGTGTACCGTTTACATCGGATGGGCTCACATATTCCTCATTTAATCTTCGATGTCTATCAGGGGGAAATACATGCAAGATGGTTACACAGTGCAACCAATCTTAGAGATCACCCATGATAAGAGTACAATCTGGTCTTTGTTCACAGGTATTCTTAATGTTCAAGGTCATTTATGCAGTAAATGAGTAATTGATAAACGTAAAGTGTGGTTGCTATAGACAGGAAGTTGCTAAATGAAGGCGGTTTTTAGCACAGGTTCTGCTGTAATTAAACACACCATTACATACAGTTTGAGTGCTGAAAAGTTTTGTTTGAATGTGTAATATTCTTGATCTCTCTGCACCTTTAGTTCATTTGGGTTTCGTTTGCCGATTTTAGGTCATCATGAGCAATTGATTCTGATGTCGCAACCTTTATAGCGTCGTCTTCTGCATAGATGCGTCTTAAACCGTCTGTAAGTGGTAGTTAGGTAAAGATTCGCTAACTTTTACCAACCCAAGTCTATGTATCAACCAAAATTCATATATTAATAACACACTATATGTGAAGACCAGTTAGTTGTACTTCAGTGTACCAATATATCATACAGGACCAGATAAGTCAAACGATGCCGAATCCCCGGACATTTATATAATAATTATGGTAAGATGGTTCTGACAATATTGCACCGATATCAGTCGACTTTAGATAGTTTAGCTCTATATTAATGTGACAATGACATCAAATATTCGACGTAGCGGTGAAACAGTCTTGAAAGTGTATGTATTGTACATATATACTGATTATCTGATCAAATGTAACACATTATTCAAAGTATCAGTGTTTACTAAGTACTTGACACATGAGATTGTCATCATTTATCCTAAGTAAGTAACGACCTGAACATCGTGTCTGATAACAGTCTATATACGCGGCCGGCAAGCTGTACTTCCACTCATGAAAACACCATTTTAATAACGTTATTTGTAAATTATGTGTACATTCGAAACAAATGGTATGCAACTTGAATAGCATGCATGTATGTGCAATCTATGTGATCGATTATATCTATATATGCATTTCATTTAAAGTCGTTCCATTGGGGTAGATATCCGTTGTATTACTTACTTGTTTCCATTTCAGCATGTCGGGATGAAACGTTCGGTCAGGACTGTACCGATATGTGTGGCCATTGTCGGAACGAATCGTACTGTCCCGTTGTAGATGGTATTTGTCTCTATGGGTGTGACCCCGGTTATACAGGCTCAACTTGTAAGGAAGGTATATATGTGTTATGGTATTTGTCTCTGTGGATGTGACCCCGGTTATACAGGCTCACCTTGTAAGGAAGGTATGTGTGTGTTATGGTATTTGTCTCTATGGGTGTGACCCCGGTTATACAGGCTCAACTTGTAAGGAAGGTATGTGTGTGTTATGGTATTTGTCTCTATGGATGTGACCCCGGTTATACAGGCTCAACTTGTAAGGAAGGTATGTGTGTGTTATGGTATTTGTCAATATGGGTGTGACCCCGGTTATACAGGCTCAACTTGTAAGGAAGGTATGTGTGTGTTATGGTATTTGTCTCTATGGGTGGGACCCCGGGTGTACAGGCTCAACGTGTTAGGAAGGTATATATGTGTTATAGTATTTGTCTCTATGGGTGTGACCCCCGGTTATACAGGCTCACCTTTTAAGGAAGGTATGTGTGTGTTATGGTATTTGTCTCTATGAGTGTGACCCCGGTTATACAGGCTCAACTTGTAAGGAAGGTATGTGTGTGTTATGGTATTTGTCTCTATGGTTGTGACTCAGGTTATACAGGCTCAACTTGTAAGGAAGGTATGTGTGTCTTATGGTAAATGTCTCTATGGGTGTGTTCCTGGTTATACAGGTTCAACTTGCAAGGAAGGTATGTGTGTGTTATGGTATTTGTCTCTATGGGTGTGACCCCCGTTTATACAGGTTCAACTTGTAAGGAAGGTATGTGTGTGTTATGGTATTTGTCTCTATGGGTGTGACCCCGGTTATACAGGCTCAACTTGTAAGGAAGGTATGTGTGTGTTATGGTATTTGTCTCTATGGGTGTAACCCCGGTTATACAGGTTCAACTTGTAAGGAAGGTATGTGTGTGTTATGGTATTAGTTGATAAAGAGTGTTACCCCGGTTCAGCTTGTAAGGAAGGTATGTGTGTGTTATGGTATTAGTCTCTATACAGGTCTCTATACAGGTTCAACTTATAAGGAAGGTATGTGTGTGTTATTGTATTAGTTTCTATGGGCGTAACCCCGGTTATACGTGTGTGTGTTATGGTATTTGTCTCTATGGGTGTAACCCCGGTTATACAGGTTCAACTTGTAAGGAAGGTATGTGTGTGTTATGGTATTAGTTGATAAAGAGTGTTACCCCGGTTCAGCTTGTAAGGAAGGTATGTGTGTGTTATGGTATTTGTCTCTATACAGGTCTCTATACAGGTTCAACTTATAAGGAAGGTATGTGTGTGTTATTGTATTAGTTTATATGGGCGTAACCCCGGTTATACAGGCTCAATTTGCAAGGAAGGTATATATGTGTTATGGTATTAGTTGATAAAGAGTGTTACCCCGGTTCAGCTTGTAAGGAAGGTATACACGTATTATGGTATTAGTTTATTAAGCGTGTTACCCCGGTAATACAGGTTCAACTTGTAAGGGATGAATGTAGGTGTTATGGTATTAGTTTCTTAGGCGTGTAAACTTTGTCAATATAATCATAGTATGTCAGACTATGATGTTTGTTAAAAGGGAGGTATGTGTGTGTTATGGTATTTGTCTCTATACAGGTCTCTATACAGGTTCAACTTATAAGGAAGGTATGTGTGTGTTATTGTATTAGTTTCTATGGGCGTAACCCCGGTTATACGTGTGTGTGTTATGGTATTTGTCTCTATGGGTGTAACCCCGGTTATACAGGTTCAACTTGTAAGGAAGGTATGTGTGTGTTATGGTATTAGTTGATAAAGAGTGTTACCCCGGTTCAGCTTGTAAGGAAGGTATGTGTGTGTTATGGTATTTGTCTCTATACAGGTCTCTATACAGGTTCAACTTATAAGGAAGGCATGTGTGTGTTATTGTATTAGTTTCTATGGGCGTAACCCCGGTTATACAGGCTCAATTTGCAAGGAAGGTATATATGTGTTATGGAATTAGTTGATAAAGAGTGTTACCCAGGTTCAGCTTGTAAGGAAGGTATACACGTATTATGGTATTAGTTTATTAAGCGTGTTACCCCGGTAATACAGGTTCAACTTGTAAGGGATGAATGTACGTGTTATGGTATTAGTTTCTTAGGCGTGTAAACTTTGTCAATATAATCATAGTATGTCAGACTATGATGTATTTTAAAAGGGAGGTATGTGTGTGTTATGGTATTTGTCTCTATACAGGTCTCTATACAGGTTCAACTTATAAGGAAGGTATGTGTGTGTTATTGTATTAGTTTATATGGGCGTAACCCCGGTTATACAGGCTCAATTTGCAAGGAAGGTATATATGTGTTATGGAATTAGTTGATAAAGAGTGTTACCCAGGTTCAGCTTGTAAGGAAGGTATACACGTATTATGGTATTAGTTTATTAAGCGTGTTACCCCGGTAATACAGGTTCAACTTGTAAGGGATGAATGTACGTGTTATGGTATTAGTTTCTTAGGCGTGTAAACTTTGTCAATATAATCATAGTATGTCAGACTATGATGTATTTTAAAAAGGTAGTTCTTATAAAATAGTGGAAATCTGCATTATATGGTATTAGTGTAATGTCAATATAATATAATTACATTATGTTAATATTATCACATAATGTCAATATAATCACATCATTTCAATATAATCACATATTGTCAATGTATATAGGTTCTGAGATGAGTTGTCATTTCATATAAAGTTTTATTAAACGAGTTCAAGAAATTTGTTATAAAGCTAAGCCTTCGAAACAGTTATGGAATGACAACGAATGTCAAATTATTTTTATCACATGATGAAACACAAACAGAAAATCGGGTTTTCCAAAGATATTTTAATTTCGTCAGTAAGCTGTATAACAATGCCGCCAATAATTATGCCGAGGTCATTTTCAGCTTAGTTTAAAGAGTTTATTAAATGTAATAGTAAATAAACCCTCAAGAGATATTCTATCTATCACATAAAGTGATTTAAGAGACGTTATTCGATGACATGTGCTTAACGTTTACAATATGTCTTGCATAACATTCAGATAAGATAAAGTAATCCTGCATAATCTCATTGTTTAAAAGTAAATTTCTTTTGAAGTACATGACTTCAACGTTTAGACATATGTGATTTGAGCATAATTTAATAGAATATATTAACATAGTGTCGGGACGATTTATGCAAAATGTGATCGTGGATTAGATGTCTCAACAACTTACATGATTCCTTGATCACTACAAATGCGAGACAGTCATAATTCTCTAGAAATAACTAATAAATACATGTACTGTATCGGTGTTTATGTTTCTGTTTATTTTCGTAGTATGGCTATATTGGCAGAGAGGCATCGATTCCACACACATTAAAGACCGCCATAGTATTGCATTAGTTATTAATTGTTATTCTCAGTTACATTTATCTAACACATTTCAAATGCAAACTAATTTTAATCGCCCTTTTTGCGAGACCGCAGATTAAAATATGTCCGTTTTCCTCCCGAGCCATGGTTCATAAACATCACGTATAATCTACACACAGAATGTCCGGACGGTCAATTTGGTTTAAACTGTACCGGGAGTTGTCACTGTAAGGACGGTCCATGTAACAAGGCAACTGGTGAATGCCAAGGTGACTGCAGTCCTGGGTATAAAGGATCCACCTGTGATGAACGTAAGTTTAAATTGATTATGTATTCTAATGGTATTCTAATAAGACTAAAAGGTGACTTGCAGCAAAACTGGTGGTGCTATTGGTCTTGATAAATTATGAAAGTAGTTTTATATCCAATTCAACACATTTTACCTATTGTGGGTCAATCTGTATTAAATGCTATATGTGTTGCTGGATTCTGTTTGTTGCATTTATACCACATTTCAGCACAGTATCTGTAGTATAAACATAAGTTGCTTGCTTGTCTTTTATATCAGTTGGACCACCCATTATAGCACTGTATGTATAGTATAAAACATGAATTGCTTGCTTCCCTTTGTATTAGTTGGACCACACCTTGTAGCACACACAGTCTGTGTAGTATAAAACATGAGTTGCTTGCTTCTCTTTTGTATCAGGTGGACCACCCATTGTAGCAAAGTATGTGTAGTATAAAAACATGAGTTGCTTACTTCTCTTTTGTATCTGTTCGACCACCTATTGTAGCACAGTATCTGTAATATAAAACATGAGATGATTGCTTGTCTTTTGTATCAGTTGGACCACCCCTTGTAGCACGGTATCTGTAGTATAAAACACGAGCTGCTTGCTTGTCCTTTATATCAGTTGGACCACACATTGCAGGACAATATCTGAAGTATAAAACATTGTAGCACACACAGGCTGTGTAGTATAAAACATGGGTTGCTTGCTTGTCTATTTTATAAGTTGGACTACCCATTGTAGCACAGTATCTGTAGTATAAAACATGAGTCTCCTGCTTGTCTTTGTATTTTGTATCAGTTGGATCATCCATTGTAGCTCAGTATATGTGGTATAACACTTGACATTTGTAGCATAAAACATGAGTTGCTTGCCTGTCTTTTGTATCAGATGGACAACCCATTCCAGCACAGTATGTGTATTATAAAACATGAGTTGCTTGCTTGTCTTTTGTATCAGTTGGACCATTCAATGTAGCTCAGCCTGTGTAATATTAAACATGAGTTGCTTGCTTGTCTTTTGTTTCAGTTGGACCATTCATTGTAGCTCAGCCTGTGTAATATTAAACATGAGTTGCTTGCTTCTCTTTTGTATCAGTTGCACAACTCATTGTAGCACAACATATTTAGTATACACCATGAGCCGCTTGCTTGTATTTTGTATCAGATGGACAACCCATTCCAGCACAGTATGTGTAATATTAAACATGAGTTGCTTGCTTCTCTTTTGTATCAGTTGCACAACTCATTGTAGCACAACGTATTTAGTATACAACATGAGCTGCTTGCTTGTCTTTTGTATCAGTCGGACCACCCGTTGTAGCACAGTATCTGTAGTACAAACCATGAGCTGCTTGCTTCTCTTTTGTGTATGTTTAGTATAAAACAAGAGCTGGTTGATTGTCTTTTGTAACAATTGGACCACCCATTGTAGCACAGTATCTGTAGTTTGAAACATGAGTTGCTTGCTTGTATTTTGTATCAGTTCGACCACCAAGTGTAGCATGTATCTGTAGTATAAAACATAAGTTGCTGGCTTGTCTTTTGTATCAGTTGGACCACCCGTTGTAGCACAGCATCTATAAACATGAATTGAGTGCTTGTCTTTTGTATCAGTTGGACCACCCATTGAAGCACAGTCTGTGTAGTATACAACATGAGTTGCTTGCTTGTCTTTTGTATCAGTTGGACCACCCATTGAAGCACAGTCTGTGTAGTATACAACATGAGTTGCTTGCTTCTCTTTTGTATCAGTTGGACAACTAATTGTAGCACTGTATCTGTATTATAAAACATGAGCTTCTTGCTTGTCTTTTGTACCAGTTGAACCAACCAATGTAGAACAGTATTTGTAGCATAAAACATGAGTTGGTTGCTTGTCTAGGGTGGGTTAGGGTTATGATAAAAGCCAACTCATGTTTCATTATATGGTTCCAACATAAGTACTTTAATTACACGGAATGATTATATCCTGTCAAATGCGTATTAATTATACAAATGGTACATGTCTTTATTTTGTAATATAATACGACAACTTTGAGATTACCATCATATAATACTAATACCTTATTTATAGATGGTGACTCATTTAGCCAGTGGCTATTTTACAATGAGGCAATTTTGATAGCTTACACGAAACATACAATAACTAAAACATACCTCCTTCCCCCTCCATCTAAAAGCCCAACAAACACACCCTCTCGTCCTTAAATAAATAATAAAAAAGTAACCAACACAGCAACGACTCAACTTCCCTCAAAAGCGCCCCCCTCACCAACCCCTCAACAAAGAATATAAAAAAACAACAACAAAAAAAGCCATAAACAAATGTAAAAATCATTTGTGATACAGAAGCGTAAAAAATAATCAAGAATACATACCGTATCAACCTAGTATGTAATACATGAAAGTCAAGTATCTGTTGAAAATCAAATATGTAAATCCTCTGCCATTAAATATCAGAGCATATTGCCTTGCCCACTAATACATAATTATGATTGAATGGAAACTGATATTTAATAATTTAAGCGGTGTAAGTGTTACGGTGACTTCATAGTTGAACCATCTTTTAGTTTTGTGTAAACGTATTTATTTTACATCGATGTCGAAACAAGCCTTTAGTTTATATTAATCACGCTCGATGTCTTCTTTCTGGAGAGACTTAACCAGTATTCACACGGTTGGTGTGGAAATATCCCAATGGAAGAACCCGCTCATCACGGGGTTTGAACCCGAGACCTTTGGAACAAGAGACCGATGCTCTACCTATGCACCACTGTCATTTTGTAAATGTTTATTTCCTAATGTTAGCTTGTGGTGGTGGATCTTACGGACACAACTGCTTCTCGGTATGTGGAAAGTGTACAGGTGGATCGACATGCAATCATATTGACGGAACCTGTCGTGGATGTGATCCGGGTTATCTGACAGATTACTGCAATGAAAGTAAGTTGTCAAAATCAATACACGCTTTAGAGAATATATGATAAGGAGTTTCTATAACGCCAGAATGTATTCAGAAGAAATCATAATAAAACGCACGTAATTTTTTTATCGCCATTAAATTGTAAGTCACTCTATCTTTTGGCAATATTAAAATGCAATGAGAAAGTCATAACAATGCAAAGAGGGATATCTGACAGAAACCACTATTTACAACATGTTGTAAACAATCAATACACACTTTAGATAATCTACCCATTTATAAGCAGTTATTTTACTGCCAGAACGTGTATTAAATAATTTTATCGCCACTTGATTGCTATTTACTCACCTTTTTTACAATATTACAATGGCATAAATAAGTCATAACAATGAGAAGAAGGATATCTGACAGAAACCCCTATTTACAACATCTGAATGTTAAGTGGGGACCGTAAACCATTGTATTGCTCTCACTGTGTCACGTTTATTATACTTCCTCACAATATGTAATAAGAAACGATAGAATGTCTCTTCAGTGAATAGTATGCCAATCATATATTTATAAACAAAATAGCAACCGACACAATGGTAGTTACACTACTGAATTGCATGTAAGTACAAAACAAAATATTCAAAATCCTTTATTCTGGAATAAATACTAATGTCAAACATTATACCAGAAGTTATATTTCATATAGACTGAGCAAGATTACAATGTTTACGTCAACAAACATTATACCAGAAGCTGTATTCCGCATAAGGTGAGAAAGATTGTCAATCTTTACGTCAACAAACATTATACCAGAAGTTATATTTCACATAAGCTGAGAGAGATTATCAATGTTTATGTCAACAAACATTATACCAGAAGCTATATTTCTCATAAGCTGAGAGAGATTATCAATGTTATGTCACCAAAGACAATCAATGGTAAACAAAGCAACGAATATAGATTTGTTTCTAATTGTGATGGGCTAGGATATATATGTAATTACACACATATAATTACATATTATATTTCGTATTTTCATTCCCTTATCGGATACATATTATCCATATGTTTTAAAACATAGTAACAAAAACGGAAATTGTTTGTCTTGTCGAATTGTTCTACCCACTCCCATTGGCTTATACATTTAGAAATGTTCGTAATTTCAGCATGTGCACTTGGCCTATATGGTCAGAACTGTACTGAAACATGTGGAAACTGTCATTCGAAAATAACCTGTGATATACAAGATGGAACATGCGTGAACGGCTGTGATCCGGGTTACACTGGTACCCATTGTAAACAAGGTATACCTTTCTTAATTCGTAATTCGATTCAATGTAATCCTTTATCCCAAATATCTCGTGCAAATAATATCACCATCCATTTGCGTCTAATAAGTTCTTACAAATTAATGAAGTCATTTTGTTCTATATGTATAACCTTTGCCAATAATGTCATAATATCTTGTTTGTCTAAATCAACAAATTGGTGTCCCCATAAAGGTCTGATACCATAAAGGAAAACTTCATATTTACATCTTGTTGGGACGATTTGTGCCAAATGTGATCGTGAACTAATGTTTCGACAACTTGCGAATTGTAGAATGTGATAATTTAACTTAGCCTAAATTGATCAATGTTTTCTAATCTCTGTTTATCAAGGCAAACAAGTGGCACTTCAGCGGTTTAAGCGATGAATTTGTTGTTGATAGGTCCAGAAATGAGTTGTATATCTTATTCTGCAAATTGCACACATTGTTTGTTTGCCGGTGCTGTTTAAAATGAGTATTACTGACTATATATTATTGCATGTGTACCACATTGTATCATCATGTACATGTGTTGTATTTGTTTGTGATGAACGTAAGCTATAGTAATGACTTCTAATCTAAATCTTAACGCAACGTGTGTTGTATAAATGTTGGGTTGTCTTTTTTATAGGTCTAGTCAAATTGTACCACAACGTGTGTTGTATAAAAGATAGTTCTTTTGATTGTCTTTTTATCGGTTTGATCACATTGTAGCACAACGTGTGTTGTATAAAATATGAGTTGTTTGATTGTCTTTTTATCGATTTGATCACATTGTCGCACAACGTGTATTGTATACAAGATGAGTTGTTTAATTGTCTTTTTATCGGTTTGGTCACATTGTAGCACAACGTGTGTTGTATAAAAGATGGATCGTTTGATTGTCTTTTTTATTGTTTTGGTCACATTGTAGCAAAACGTGTGTTGTTAAAAGTATGGGTTGTTTGATTGTTTTTGTTTTTTATCTGTTTGATCACATTATAGCACAACGTGTGTTGTATAAAAGATGGGTTGTTGGATTGTCGTTTATATCGGTTCAGTCACACGATAGCACAACGTGTGTTGTATAAAAGATGGGTTGTTTGATTGTCTTTTTTATCGGTTTGTTCACATGGTATCACAACGTGTGTTGTTTAAAAGATGGATTTGTTGGTTGTCGTTTTGATCGGTTTGATCATATTGTAGCAAAACTTGTGTTGTATAAAAGATGGGTTGTTTGATTGTCTTGTTTTATCGGTTTGATCACAGTGTAGCACCACGTGTGTTGTATAAAAGATGGGTTGCTTGATTATCTTTGTTATCGGTTTGATCACATTGGAGCACAACGTAGGTTGTTTGATTGTATTTTTTAACGGTTTTATCACATAGTAGCACAACTTGAATACACGATAGCACAACGTGTGTTGTATAAAAGATGGGTTGTTTGATTGTCTTTTTTATCGGTTTGTTCACATGGTATCACAACGTGTGTTGTTTAAAAGATGGATTTGTTGGTTGTGGTTTTGATCGGTTTGATCATATTGTAGCAAAACTTGTGTTGTATAAAAGATGGGTTGTTTGATTGTCTTTTTTATCGGTTTGATCACAGTGTAGCACCACGTGTGTTGTATAAAAGATGGGTTGCTTGATTATCTTTGTTATCGGTTTGATCACATTGGAGCACAACGTAGGTTGTTTGATTATATTTTTAAACGGTTTTATTACATTGTAGCACAACTTGAATATTTTATGTACATGGTTAGCCATTTATAACCTGCCTCTCATATCTTTATTTGTAAGTTTTGCATATTGTTTGTTTAACGCAATAAAATATGTGTATTGTATTATATTATATATGTAGAGTACCCATCGATGACTAAGTACAATCCCCCTTTTAAGAAAAATGAAATATAGGATCACGTTATAGTATATAAATATATTTCTTGTAATTATACCATTTCCTCATGTTGTACTACATGTATATGTACCGAGATATGTATTAAATTTCTGTTCTGTTCTGTTCTATTCTGTTATAAAGGATCGATTGTTTGATTGTCTTTTTAATCGGTTTGATCACATTGTAGCACAAAGTTTGTTGTATAAAATATGGGTTATTTGATTGTCTTTTTTATCTGTTCAATCATATTGGAGCACAACGTTTGGTATAAAAGATGGGTTGTTTGATTGTCTTTTTCATCTGTATAATCATATTGGAGCACAACGTTTGTTGTATAAAAGATGGGTTGTTTGATTGTCTTTTTTATCTGTTTAATCATATTGGAGCACAACGTTTGTTGTATAAAAGATGGGTTATTTGATTGTATTTGGTATCTGTTTAATCATTTTGTAACACAACCTGTGATGTATAAAATATGGGTTGCTTGATTGTATTTTATATCGATTTGATCTCATTGTAGCACAACGTTTGTTGTATAAAAGATGGGTTGTTTTATTGTATTTGTTATCGGTTTGATCATATTGGAACACAACGTGTGTTGTATAAAACATGGGTTGTTTGATTGTCTTTTTTATCGGTTTAATCACATTGTACCTCTTTGGTAAATCGCCTGAGACGAACGTAATATATAATAATCCATTTTAAAACACGTTACAATAGTGGCACATCAGTGGTATAAACGGTGCATTTGTTATTGATATATTATGAAAAGAGTTCTATATGCTTTTCCACAAATTAATATAATAAGGACACTAGAAGTGTACACCCTACATGTAATGTCCATATAAATAGAAAAGCTTCCTTCGGCATAGTTCAAATGTTGACGAAATAATATCTAAGCTCCGTTTTAGAAGTACATTTGCTACTTCAGGGGGAAAGTAATCTTATAGAGTGCCAGATAGAACCTTATTAATGTGTTGATAGTTTGAAATACTGCATCTTATTTGCATTTCGGATATATCCATACATACTATTTACCCCCGTATTACAGGGCTTATGGAAGGCTCACTGAAACATGTCGAAAACTCTGATGATAGCCTGGGCCATATCATAAATGTATTTGACGGAATTCCCCGAATGAAATGCATTTTATACCGCATCCATCCTTGGTATTACCTATTTTAGTTTTGGCGTTTTTGCGTATTAAATCAAAATCAAGAAAGATTGTTGTTATACATCACCGTATAGGTCACGTCATTTGTTGTATCCGTATATTATGTTTAATTGGCTGATTAAAGACATTGCCATTTCAAAACAAGTTGTTGAGGAAAGCCTCAAATTTTGTGCCAGCGCTGATTAACAACTCACAATATATCTCACAAATTAAGCCTGAAAAGGTTGCTTTATGTTAAGTTTCTTCACTACAAGGAACATGACATACGGAGTAGTCAGACATGACTTTGACGATTTTTCAAATCTAAATTGATTAACTTGCACTACTAATACAGTCTGCCAAATCTTCACTCTGCAGAATGTTCGGATGGTCAGTTTGGTTTGCAGTGTACCAGGAAATGTTACTGTAAAGAAGGTCCATGTAACAAGGCAACTGGTGAATGCCAAGGTGACTGCAGTCTTGGGTTTAAAGGATTCGCATGTGATGAAGGTAAGCTTAAATAATGTATTTTAATCTGAATATGTGTATCAATGACGGACTAGACAAATGTTTAAGTGCATTTCACATCTGTCGTATGCAATGCATGTCAAAAACAATATGTTTATGATTCAAACTTAAATGATTTAAGCAATTCAAAATACAAGTCCTTATACATTTGTTATTGAAACATACCCGTGCATAATATCGTGACTTTCGACTGACGTACATGTATGTCATACTTTTGATATAATAAAATGTAAGTTACATTACACAATTGACAGATATATCTTAACATTTTATTTTCATTATCATAGCATTATTGTGCTAGTTTCCGTATATTATCAGGACTGTCGTTGATGTCACAGATGTCGCTTATTGTCCTCACGAGATACGTAATTATACATACAAGTGTCGTTGATGTCACAGATGTCGGTTATTGTCCCCATGAGACACGTAATTATACATACAAGTGTCGTTGATGTCACAGATGTCGGTTATTGTCCCCATGAGACACGTAATTATACAAACAAGTGTCGTTGATGTCACAGATGTCGCTAAATGTCCTCACGAGATACGTAATTATACAAACAAGTGTCGTTGATGTCACAGATGTCGCTAAATGTCCTCACGAGATACGTAATTATACATACAAGTGTCGTTGATGTCACAGATGTCGCTAAATGTCCTCACGAGATACGTAATTATACAAACAAGTGTCGTTGATGTCACAGATGTCGCTAAATGTCCTCACGAGATACGTAATTATACAAACAAGTGTCGTTGATGTCACAGATGTCGCTAAATGTCCTCACGAGATACGTAATTATACAAACAAGTGTCGTTGATGTCACAGATGTCGCTAAATGTCCTCACGAGATACGTAATTATACAAACAAGTGTCGTTGATGTCACAGATGTCGCTAAATGTCCTCACGAGATACGTAATTATACAAACAAGTGTCGTTGATGTCACAGATGTCGCTAAATGTCCTCACGAGATACGTAATTATACATACAAGTGTCGTTGATGTCACAGATGTCGCTAAATGTCCTCACGAGATACGTAATTATACATACAAGTGTCGTTGATGTCACAGATGTCGCTAAATGTCCTCACGAGATACGTAATTATACAAACAAGTGTCGTTGATGTCACAGATGTCGCTAAATGTCCTCACGAGATACGTAATTATACATACAAGTGTCGTTGATGTCACAGATGTCGCTAAATGTCCTCACGAGATACGTAATTATACATACAAGTGTCGTTGATGTCACAGATGTCGCTAAATGTCATCACGAGATACGTAATTATACATACAAGTGAAGACGAGAAATTGGAAACAATTACATATATGAGCCGTGTCACTAGAAAACCAACATGTTGGACATTGCGTAAAGTATCAACCCGGATAAGCCGAAGCAAGCCACGCAGGCTAAACCGTAATGACACTTTTCGCCTCCTGTAGATATTCTGTTCAGGAATCATTACTTTATACCTCTGTTCCCCAGGGGCCGGAATGTGTCGGCCCGGATCAGTCTGTGCGGACTGAGTACTCTTTGCGGTATTATGACTGAACGCCTCTACGTTTGAATCGCACCCTGCGTGCGCCTCAACGATAACTCCTCAATGCACCGCACATACCATCGTTTGAAGGCAACGATAACTTCGGGAGATGGATTGGATCTAAGTACTGAGCCAGACGGGCTAGAGTGCGAAACGGATATACCGGCGCGGTCGCCGGTTTGGGCGAGGAAACGAGCCCGAACCTTTTATTGTCACAAGCCTTCTTGTGGAGCGCCTCAGCTAGTGCTCCCCCGTCTCCAACGTGGCTCTTTGGGGCTGCTAAGGGGTGGGTAGGCTTTGGTATATTTGTAATATATCGTTCCCGCGAGAACACCAACATTATGGCTCGGCGTAATATGTCAACCCAGATCAGCCTACGTAGTCTGCACAGACTGATCCGGGCCGACACATTCAGTCCTAGGGTGATAGAGGTATAAAATATAAAGTAATGATTCCTAAACAGAAGATCTACAGGAGAAGAAAAGTGTCAATCCGGTTTAGCCTGCATATTAAACATATTACGTGAGCAAGCACTAATTCCGTAGAGGTTGGTGCTCACGTAATATGTTTAATAACTCGCATACTGGTATTTACTCGCATATTGTTTTTAAAATTGTCAATCTGTTTAAATATGTGGTGACGGGTCTTTTGAACATACGTGTAGGCATATATGTGGAAAATGCACTGACGGAGATATTTCTGAAAATATATAAAACATCAAGTAAACAGACGGGCTCAGATCAACGACGATAGTCAAGATGACATGCAATGCTTATTGTCTGTTTCAGTTTGCGATTTCGGATATTTCGGGCAGAATTGTACTTCAAGCTGTGGACAATGCACCGAGGGGGAAACGTGTAATATATTCTCAGGCTTATGCACTGGGTGTATGCCAGGGTATCTAAACGAGTTTTGTAACAAAAGTAAGTTTCTGGAAATCGTTAATGTAAAATATTTAAGGATTGGTTAGTATTTCATTGGAATCATCATTTACCAATGAATTGATTAATATATATATATATAATTCACTGGAATATCCAACTCCATCTATATTCAACAACCTGCGTATTGCATACATGAAATCAAGTTATATAACTGAATAAAAGAGGTTTAAAGAACATAAAATATTAATATTATACATATAAAGTATCATGTGAAAACACATGCATTCAATGTTATCATGTACAACTTTTAATCATATTAAAGTACCATACACATATTTGTGTGAATGCATGTCGGATGGTCTCAGTTTTAGGATCCTGTTTGTTCATAATAACGTAAGCTTTAGGCAAAACCCAACACTATAACATTTGTATTAGCTCTAAGGATGAAGTACACCGATTGCACACATGCCCGATTGATGACGTTTCCAACATTTCAATAGGATGTTGTACAGTTTAAACTTATTTTATTTTCGTCGATTGCGAAACAAGCTTTAAGATTAAAGTTATCACGCTCGATGTCTATTTCCTAGACATTTCCAGTACTCGCGCGGTTAATGTGGAAAAATCCAAAAGACAAAACCCGCTGATCACGAGATTCGAACACGGCTCGTTTGTTATAAGAGGCCGACGCTCTTTCCCTGTTCCACTGTCTTCCACGTGATAATGTAATAATGGAAATGTCCCTAATTTCAGCGTGCAGCCCCCGATATTACGGACAAAACTGTTCACTTGCATGTGGTTACTGTAAGAACGAAAGTGTTTGTGATTTCATCAACGGACTATGTTATTATGGGTGCCTAGACACGTACACAGGACCAACGTGTGTAACAAGTAAGTGTATTATGTATAGCTACATAGGACCAACGTGTGTAACAAGTAAGTGTATTATGTATAGCTACACAGGACCAAAGTGTGTAACAAGTAAGTGTATTATGTATAGCTACACAGGACCAACGTGTGTAACAAGTAAGTGTATTATGTATAGCTACACAGGATCAACGTGTGTAACAAGTAAGTGTATATGTATAGCTACACTGGACCAACGTGTGTAACAAGTAAGTGTATTATGTATAGCTACACAGGACCAACGTGTGTAACAAGTAAGTGTATATGTATAGCTATACAGGACCAACGTGTGTAACAAGTAAGTGTATATGTATAGCTACACAGGACCAACGTGTGTAACAAGTAAGTGTATTTGTATAGCTACACAGGACCAACGTGTGTAACAAGTAAGTGTATATGTATAGCTACACAGGACCAAAGTGTGTAACAAGTAAGTGTTTATGTATAGCTACACAGGACCAACGTGTGTAACAAGTAAGTGTATATGTATAGCTACACAGGACTAAAGTGTGTAACAAGTAAGTGTATATGTATAGCTACACAGGACGAAAGTGTGTAAAAAGTAAGTGTATAATATTATGTACACTGGAATAACGTGTGTAAAAAGTAAGTGTATAATACTAGGTACACTAGACTAACGTGTGTCAGAATTAAGTGTATATTATTAAGAACACAAGACTAACGTGTGTAACATGAATGTGTACAATATGAAGAACACAACACTAACCAATGAACAAGACGAATTTTGATGCTAAGCATCAAAGACGCCGCGCATGATTCTAAAGCATGATCTAAAGGGAAGCAGATGCAGTTCAATACATTTAAATAACCTGTGCAAACGGACAGGATGTAAATATTTTGAACAAGAAGGCAAAATGTACCTTTATCTTAAACAAGAAGGCCAAGATGTTCCTTTATTGCCCACCTGGATACCATAGTCTATAATAAAATGTTATCAAGAGCAATAAGGGTCCATTTTGACGTAGGGATTATACACTTTATATGCTAGGATCTATGTGATATTCAGCATGTAAAGTTTAGTCTCCAAACCATTTGGTTTACCGTTTGCTTAACATTGACTGCAACAATAAAGTGTCATACAAGCTGAAGTTTCTTAATTTTAAATCTGCTCTTACTAGATCAATTAGATAAACAAAAGACATTGATACTGAAATATTAACAGATATTAACTTAAGTGTTAAAGGGACTGAATCCCATATGAGAAAAAAGCGAAAAAAAAAAAAAAAATGTTAACATTTGCTATTACCTTGATGTTTTTGAATGTAAGGCATTGAGATTTGCTGACTGATGTACTACAATATATGCACACTATAACTATTGCGGAGATTTTTCGTTATTTTGCATTGTAAAATCTACTGGGTTAGTAACCCAGTAAATTTAAAAATATCGCTGTATATTTATCACGTTATCACTACAACCGAATTGACAATCTCCTTCCCAGAGTTGTTGTTCCTTACACTCACGCATACATGAATGTAATGAGTCGATAGTGTTAGAGAATGCCGAATTGAATCCACAAATTCAAATGAGCAAGAGGAAATTCCACGGTATTTTTAAACGGGAAAACACGGTGCGGACGTATTTTTAACTGCTTATTTCCTATGAAATAATGAAAAACAAGACTACAACATTCCGTTACATATATATAGACGTATTTTGGATTAATTAGAATAAGTATAAAATATAACGATTTTGGACCATTATGGTGTTCAGTCCCTTTAAGTGTGACACAAGCTTTGGAAGAAGAGAGGGAAGTCTATTCTCCTTCCAGTTGAGCAGAAGTATGATAACAAAAGACGAGAGTATATAAACAAAAAATACAAATAATTATAACGAGTTTAAAGATATTTAATATCAAAATTAAGCATTTATGAAAAAGTTCTCTTGTATAGTCAACATATAGCAAGAATACAATGGTCTGAATGAATAACTGTATGGGGAGGGACGTTTACAGTTTAGTAATACAACAGAAATAAATAGAAAAAACATCACCCGAATCTTTTTTCTGAGCTTTGATGAATCGAGTCGTCAGAGCAGTAAACCAAACAATTTAAAAAGCGTGGCCTAGTGAACTCCGTAAACCATCTCATAAAAAAAGCTTAGCCTAGTTAGTTGGGGAACAGTTATTAAAAACAATTTAAATGTGCCTAAAGTTTTGTAATAACGGTAAACGATGTACATATTTTATATCTTGTTGTTTCTTAAATCAGTTAATACATTTATTGAATCATAAAGGCTGTTTTTTTCAAACATATTACAGAGTTTTTCTTTACAATAATATTTGTTGGTTTCTCCCTTTTCGATTACGTCACCCCATAGTACAAAATTAAAACCTATCCCATACTGACGCCGCGCTTCCACGCGGCGTCAATGAATGTATAGTGTTTTTGGCACATCGACAGCTAATGTAATTTAGCGCGCAGCAACACTCATGTGTGTACCAAGTATGTTTATAGTATTAGGTACACTGGACCATCGTGTGTAACAAGTAAGTGTTTTGTATTAGATATACAAGACTAACGTGTGTAACAAGTAATTGTATAGTATTACGTACACAAGACTAGTTGTGTAACAAGTAAGTGTATAGTATATGGTACACACGACTAACGTGTGTAACAAGTAAGTGTTTAGTAGTAGGTACACAAGACCAACGTGTGTAACAAGTAATTATATAGTATTAGGTACACAAGACTAACGTGTGTAACAAGTAATTGTATAGTATAAGGTACACAAGACTAACGTGTGTAACAAGTAATTGTATAGTATTAGGTACACAAGACTAGTTGTGTAACAAGTAAGTGTATAGTATATGGTACACACGACTAACGTGTGTAACAAGTAAGTGTTTAGTATTAGGTACACAAGACCAACGTGTGTAACAATTAATTGTATAGTATTAGGTACACAAGACCAACGTGTGTAACAAGTAATTGTATAGTATTAGGTACACAAGACTAACATGTGTAACAAGTAATTGTATAGTATTAGGTACACAAGACTAACGTGTGTAACAAGTAATTGTATAGTATTAGGTACACAAGACCAACGTATCTAACAATTAAGTGTATAATATAAGGTACACAAGACTAACGTGTGTAGCAAGTAATTGTATAGTATTAGGTACACAATACTATCGTGTGTAACAAGTAATTGTATAGTATTAGGTACACAATACCAACGTGTGTAACAAGTAATTGTATAATATAAGGTACACAAGACTAACGTGTGTAGCAAGTAATTGTATAGTATTAGGTACACAATACCAACGTTAGTAACAAGTAATTGTATAGTATTAGGTACACAATACCAACGTTAGTAACAAGTAAGTGTATATTATTATGTACACAAGACCAATATGTGTAACAAGTAAGTTTATAGTATTAGGTACAAAAGGCAAACATGTTTAATAAGTAAGTGTATACTATCAGGTACACACATTGTGTTTAACAAGTAAGTGTATAGTATTAAGTACACAATACTAACATGTGTAACAAGTAAGTGTATATTATAAGGTACACAAGACAAACGTGTTACAACTAAGTGTATATTATAAGGTACACAAGACAAATGTGTTACAACTAAGTGTATATTATAAGGTACACAAGACAAACGTGTTACAACTAAGTGTATATTATAAGGTACACAATACCAACGTGTGTAACAAGTACGTGTTTAATTTTAGGTACACAGGACCAATGTGTGTAGCAAGTAAGTATAGTATAATGTACACAAGACTAACTTTTGTAACAAGTAAGTGTATATTATAATGTACACAAGACTAACTTTTGTAACAAGTAAGTGTATAGTATAATGTACACAAGACTAACTTTTGTAACAAGTAAGTGTATATTATTAGGTACACAGGACCTACGTGCGTAATACGTAAGTATATATAATTAGGTACACAAGACGAACGTGTGTAACAAGTAAGTACAGTTATACCTCTATTGCTCAAACAAGGGTACGCTCGAATACTATGGACAACTCGTCTGTCGGTCTCGAACAAAGCCTTATACAATTAAAGTTCTTCGAGAAGTACTACGGAAAGCTTGAACACCTCATATTTCGAACTCTCGGACAAATGGGACGGTATGATTGTATACACATTATAACAACAGATCGGCGTGTGTAGCACGTATTCTTATATAAATAGAAAGACATAACAATCATTTGTTACACGTACGTATATGTATAGATACACAGGACCAACATATTAACATAGAAATGGGGAAACATTTGTTACACGCTACTATAGTATTACGTTCACGAGACCGATGCATGAAACACATAAGTTTATATAAATTGAGAAACATGACCAACAGTTGTAGCAAACGAACAATCAAATCTTAGACAGCACATCTTAAAGTATAACGGTTAAATTAATCTATATGGACTGCTAAGATAAACCTCAGTTTAAGAAACAAGTGATCCGTGAACAGTCGGGTTAAACGACACATGCCACTTTAGCTCTGTATGCTTTCTGGATTGTTGTATGTGGCGTTTGGTATTGTTGCTGCACTTGTCACATCTACTATTGAATCCTACAGCAAATGTGTATTGTCATTTGCAGATTAGCTCGATTATGAACGTTTACTAGACGTAGACATAGACATAGACATGTTATTCAATAATTTAGGCCAACAGTACATACTACAGACTACATGTAGCTCCATTTTATTATGTTCACGACGATACGGAAGAATACATGTGAGAAGGTCAAGCACCAGTCATCTAATACAGACTAGCTCCACTGTGAACATTGTCCTATGTTCACGACGATACGGAAGAAGACCTGTGAGAAGGTCAAGCACTAATCATCTAATACAGACTAGCTCCACTGTGAACATTGTCCTATGTTCACGACGATACGGAAGAAGACCTATGGGAATGTCAAGCACCATAATACAGTCTACCTCCTCTGTGAACATTGTCTTAACTCCTCTGTGAACATTGACGATGCAGAAGAAGACCTGTGGGAAGGTCAAACACCAGTTATCTAATACAGACTAGATAGAGACGTTTTATAACTATTAAACTTGAGGGGCACAGCTACGAAAATGTCTCATTAACAAGATGCATAATGTTTCGTTTATCAGTTATGAATAATGAAAAGAAATACGTGAACTAGATTTAAGAAATGGAAAATTCACCGTGGAATAATCATCCATTTTATCTTCAGATACCAGTGTGATACAGAAAGAGGGATCAAGTGATACTAAAAGTTGGTTGATACCAGTCATCATCGCTGCCATTATCAGCAGCATTGTTACTGCAACAATAATAATGATTGCTTTATTTGTGTTAAGGAGAAGGTAATAATGTTTGTTTATTATCACCTACTTGATTAATCACATAGTTGTAAATATAATGATTGCTTTATTTGTGTTAATGAGAAGGTAATCATGTGTGTTTATTTTCACCTACTTGATTAATCACTTCGTCCCAATAAACGGTTAATGAATAATATAAAGCACGTTTTAAATCCCAAGATATAAAAGTCATACTGGTTTGGTATGTACAAGAGATGCCATTTCGATCCCATTAAGATGCGATCATTTCAATGTGTATTTTGTTGTTCATTTTCCGTAGACATACTTGAATACAAGACATACATTATTATAAGTGATTGTAAGTGTATGGGAAAATATTGTGTTGGACGAGTTCCTTCGGATATGTTGCCCAAGCTTGCGAGTGCAAAACTTATACGAAGGAAAGGGTCCCAACTCAATACTTTCCCATAGTTATGCAATAACCTTTTTATTATTTAATTTGATATTTGCTATTTAACATATGTCATTTTGTGTGTTTTAAACAATTTAGTATTTAGAACATTAACATTAACAATTGTTTTGAATTGTTTTGATATAAAAACATTAACGATATATCACGCAATATATGTCCTTTCCGACGACGCTTGATAGGGTCGTTTAACATATATGTTTACGAACCACCAGAATCGTCGCCAATATGATGTGTAACGCTTTTTCAAACAGTGGACTTCATTAACAAACTTATGCTGGTATTTAAGCTTGGATACTAGTGTTCTGTATTACGGTTTATATGCCCATGATGACCTTACAGACATTCACGTCATTTAAAAAATAAATGCAACGTTTTACTTGACTCCACCTCTGATGTTATTATGTTGAACGCAGTCCGTGACTGAGTCTTTAACCTCAATACTGTAAGTGTTTTTCATCATATCAGTGGACATTTTTGACCTCGTTGATGCCTTGAATTAACGTTTTTCTTGTTATGTATATTTATTTTCATAGAAATCGATCATTGGGGAATGACGAACCAGCTGCCGTATCCCCTAGTAATTACGAAGATTTAGACTCTAGCAGGGAAACAACATATTACGACTCCATAGGTTCGTGTTTGATTTAGTATTGTACATCACTCGTTGTAGGAAATATCCCTCATGTCTTATATACATACAATGACCCCTTACACTCCATAGGTTTGTGTTTGATTAATCATTGTACATCATTCGTTGTAGGCAATATTCCTCATGGCTTATATACATATACCAACTCATTACACTTCATAGGTTCGTGTTTGGTTTATCATTGTACATCACTCGTTGTAAGCTATATTCCTCATGTATTATATACATATAACGACTCATTACACTTCATAGGTTCGTGTTTGGTTTATCATTGTATATCACTCGTTGTAAGCCATATTCCTCATGTATTATATACATATAACGACTCATTACACTCCATAGGTTCGTATTTGGTTTAATATATCTATAGGTGCTACCTATTTACGAAAAAACACTTAAAATTAAACAGCATAATTTGGCAATTACAGTTGATTTTTAAAAGTATTTGACTAGACGGGGGTCGTTGGGTAATTTCTTCTTTTCAGCCCTTTTCTGATGTTACCTGTCGACTACCTTTTAAAACCGGTCTGAAAGGCTGGTACAAATATTGTAGGGGGGTCACATTTCTGTTTAATTCTATCCCTAAAACAGACGATTATTCCAGCCCTTTTCTGATGCCACTTGGTGACTACCCTTTTCACCCAATCAATATGTCTTGAACCATTTTGTAGAGGGTCACCCATAGAACATCTTGGAATTCGAAGAAGCGGATTCACAGGAGAACAAATTTTGCAATTTCCACTCCATTCTGAAACCGCAGCAAACCAATTTATAGGTATAATATAAATTGTTGAACAATTTTTAATGAGGGTCACCAAAGTAACATTCATGTCAAGTTTGGTTAATATCGCATTAGCAGTTTCAGAGAATATTTGACCGTCTGACGTACGCCGTACAGTGAGTGATCACAATGGAGCACCTTGAGCCTTTGGTTTGAAATTGATCTTTAAACAAGAGGGCCATTATGGCCCTAGATCGCTCACCTGAATGATTTCTAATGCAAAACACATCAAGACAATTATTCTGACAAAGATTTAAAATTCAACCTCCAGTTAACAAGATGTTCCTGTATTTGGCCTCTTGACCTTTTTTTTGTTTTACTTGATATGACCCATATTCGAACATGGACTAGATATCATCAAGACAATCCTTCTGACAAAGTTTCAACTTGCTCATAGTAGAAATGCGGCCTCCAGAGTTTTAACAACTTTTTCCTTCAATTTGGCCTAGTGACCTAGTTTTTGATCAGGCATGACTCATATTCGACCTTGACCTAGATATTATTCAGAGAAACATTCTGACAAAATTTGAAGATGCTGAAGCAAAATTCGGCTTCTACAGTGTTAACTCGATTTTCCTTCAATTTGTCCTAGTGACCTAGTTTTTAAAAAACACATGACCAATATTTGAAATAGGGAATACTACATATCATCACGACAAACATCTGAAAAGGTTTGAACATGCTCAAGTTAAAAATGCAGCATCCAGAGTGTTAACACGATTTCCTTTCAATTTGGCCTAGTGACCTAGTTTCTGACCCAATATGACCCATATTCTAACTTGGCCAAGATCTGATAGAGATAAATGTTCTGATATATTTTCATGAAGATCTGATGCAAAACCTACCCTGTAGAGTGTTAACAAGGCAATTGTTGACGACGGACAGACGCAGGACAAAATGTGATCACAATTGCTAACATTGAGCACTTCGTGCACAAGTGAGCTGAAAAGTAAAAGTTTAACATTAAAGCTCAAATCTTAACTTTAATTGTTGTAGATATTGTGAAAGAAAATATTTTACACACAAAGCTTTGAAAAATAACCTAATATTTATGATAAAATGGCATAAGTGAAGCATTTATTAACCCATTTTCACATACAAGGAATTTGAAGGTGATTACAAAAATCTTAGTTGGAAAATAAAAAATATTCATAATGAGAAATTTATGTGTTCATTTCATTGGATACATCAGAAGTAGTCTGTAAGTGGTTAAGGATTAATCCTTTTCGACATGTAGATGCTTTCTGCCACCACTGCATAAGAACATTTTTGAAAAACATTGTGACAAAAGGACATATTGTTCATGATGAACAATTTCCCCCTTTATCACAATTTGTTTACTCTATCAAATAATTACACTTTCCTATTAATACATTTTCCAAAATAAAACCAAAATGTTTTCAAAGTGGTTTGCTGCAGATTTGTTCCAGGTTGGAAAGGGTTAAGTAACTAAAAGTACTATATGGTATATACATGTATGTACATGTATAATTAACAAGAGGACTATAATGGTCCTATATTGCTCACCTGATTTAGTCAAACTTAAAAAGTTTTCAGTGTTTTTTCCCCTATATGAGTCTATGAAAAACAAGTGACCCCCGGGGAAGGCTCATTTTTGACCCCAGTGCTATAATTTGAACAATCTTGGTAGAGGTCCAATAGATGATGCTACATACCAAATATCTTTTAGACAAGACATTTTTTAAAGTTGTTTCCCTATCTATGTAAAACAAGTGACCAGAGGGAGGGGTCATTTTTTACCCCATGGCTATAATTTGAACAATCTTGGTAGAGGTCCACTAGATGATGCTACATACCAAATATCACAGGCCAGGGCCCTCTACTTTTAGACAAGAATTAGTTTAAAGTTTTTCCCCTAAATGAGTCTATGTAAAACAAGGGACTCCGGGATGGGGTCATTTTTGACCCCAGGGCTATAATTTGAACAATCTTGGTAGAGGTCCACAATGATGCTACATACCAAATATCAAAGGCCAGGGCCTTCTAGTTTTAGACAAGAACATTTTTAAAGTTGTTTCCGCATATGAGTCTATGTAAAACAAGTTACCCCCGGAGAGAGGTCATTTTTTACCCCAGGGCTATTATTTGAACAGGCTTGGTAGAGGTTCACTAGATGATGCTACATACCAAATATCTTTTAGACAAGAAGACTTTTTAAGTTTTTTCCCTATATGAGTCTATGTAAAACAAGTGACCCCTGGGGAGGGGTCAATTTTGACCCCAGGGCTATAATTTGAACAATCTAGGTAGAAGTCCACTAGATGTAATGATGCTACATACCAAATATCAAAAGCTTGAGCCTTCTAGTTTGAGACAAGAAGATTTTTAAAGTTTTTTCCCTATCTATGTCAAACAAGTGACCCCTGGGGAGAGGTCATTTTTTACCCCAGGGCTATTATTTGAACAATCTTGTTAGAGGTTTACTTGATGATGCTACATACCAAATATCAAAGGCCTGGGGCCTCTACTTTCAGACAAAACAATTTTTTAAGTTTTTTCTCTATATGAGTCTATGTAAAACAATAGACCCCAGGGCTATAATTTGAACAATCTTGGTAGAAGTCCACTAGACAATGCTACATACCCAATATTAAAGGCCTGGGCCCTCTACTTTTAGACAAGAAGATTTTTAAAGTTTTTTCCCTATATGAGTCTATGAAAAAGCAAGTGACCCCCCGGAAATTTGAACAATCTTGGTAGAGGTTCACTAGATGATGCTACATCTCCAAATATCAAAGGCATGGGCCTTCTACTTTCAGACAAGAAGATTTTTAAAGTTTTTTCCCTATATGAGTTCATGAAAAAGCAAGTGACCCCCCGGAAATTTGAACAATCTTGGTAGAGGTTCACTAGATGATGCTACATCTCCAAATTTCAAAGGCATGGGCCCTCTACTTTTAGACAAGAAGATTTTTAAAGTTTTTTCCCTATATGAGTCTATGAAAAAGCAAGTGACCCCCCGGAAATTTGAACAATCTTGGTAGAGGTTCACTAGATGATGCTACATCTCCAAATATCAAAGGCATGGGCCTTCTACTTTCAGACAAGAAGATTTTTAAAGTTTTTTCCCTATATGAGTTTATGAAAAAGCAAGTGACCCCCCGGAAATTTGAACAATCTTGGTAGAGGTTCACTAGATGATGCTACATCTCCAAATTTCAAAGGCATGGGCCTTCTACTTTCAGACAAGAAGATTTTTTTAAGTTTTGGTTAATTTCCCCTTTTTTTGTAGCCGTGGCAACCAAAGTTCTGCATGGAATAGAATTCTTTGAACAAGTTTGAAAGAGATCCACCCAAGGAACATTCCTGTAAAATTATTTTGAATTTGGTTAATTGGTTTAGGAGGAGAAGTCGTTTGTAGGAAAACGTAGACGGACGGACGACGGATGGTGAGCGATCACAAAAGCTCACCTTGCACTTCATGCATAGGTGGGCTAAAAATACTGAAAATCTCAATTAATTTAATAGAGATGAAAACATTGTGGCAAAAGGAGAAATTGCCAATTTTGAGCAATTTCTCCATTTGCAATAATGTTTTCAAAATTTGTCTGCTGAAGAGGCGTCAGAAAGCATCTACATGTAGAAAATGTTTAACCCTTTACCACTAACAGACTACTTCTGATGTAGCGTCTGTATGTGGGAAAGGATAACTAAGAAAGAATCTAAAAATAATTTACATGCACAAAATTTACTTTAATGTAACAGGTTAAATTAAAATGCTCAAAACTTGTAATGCTTGGCTGTGGAAGAGTAGCAGACAACTTCTTGAATAATTGTAGGGAAGGAGAAATTTCTCCTATTAGAAAAAATTCTTCCATCCTTAAAAAGTGTTCTATGGACAGATATTATATTAGGAGATGCATTCCAATTTTTGCTGATAATGATGAATTTCTTCCTTTCCAAAAATATTTTCTTTTCAGGAATAACATCAAATTATCATTTGTCACAATATAAAGCATGTATAAGTGTTTAACCCTGTCCCACATGCAGATGACTTAAAAAATGATGAAGTTATAACTTTAATTAACATTGTTGTAAAATCAGAAAATCCTGACAAGTAATTTCTCTTTTTTTCATAATGTTTTCTATTGTATACAATTATTACATGGCCTTTGATAGATGTTGCAAAGGTTTTTGCAGAGTTGTTTTCAAATAGGTCTGCTGTAGTCTGATTTATGTGAGAAAATGCTAAATATGCTACAATTTTTTTAAGAATTTGTTTATTTTTTAGTTTATTTGCTTCATGTGTTTAATGATAACAGCTATGATTGGATTTATTTCATATGATTATGAGTCCATGAATAACTAGAACTATCCTTGAAGATGATAAATACCCCCAAAACAGCACCTTGATTCAAAATATGGCTTCCGACCGACCAACAAAAGGGCCATAACTCTGTAAAATAACATGCAATTGTAAGGAGATGTTCCTCTTGGTATAGAAGCTTCATGTAAAATTTTATTGAATTCCACCCAGTGGTTTGTAAGAAATAGGTGGGACAAAATATGGCTTACTTAATAAGTAAAAGGGCCATAACTCTGTAAAATAACATGCAATTGTAACCCCTTTAATGCACATCTCCTATTGGTATAGAAGCTTCATGTAAAATTTTTATTGAATTCCACCCAGTGGTTTGTAAGAAATAGGCCGGACAAAATATGGCTTACTTAATAAGTAAAAGGGCCATAACTCTGTAAAATAACATGCAATTGTAACCGCTTTAGGATATGCACATCTCCTCTTGGTATAGAAGCTTCATGTAAAATTTTATTGAATTGCACCCAGTGGTTTGTAAGAAATAGGCCGGACAAAATATGGCCTACTTAACAAGAAAAAGTAACAAAGGGCAATAACTCTGTAATTATGTAAATTAGAGTTATGGTTCTTGTACACTGAACTTCCTCTGATTATGCTCTACCATTGTATGCAGTTTTATTAGATTCCATCTGTTAGTTATTAAGTAATTCTCCGGACAAGAAAAAGTAACAAAGGGCAATAACTCTGTATTTAGATTAAATAGAGTTATGGTTTATGTACACTGCACTTCCTCTCAATGTGTTGTATCATCCTATAAAGTTTTATTGAATTCCAATAATTAGTTTTAAAGTTATGCTCCGGACAAGACTCTACGAATATGGAAAAGTAACAAAGGGCAATAACTCTGTAATTATGTAAAGTAGAGTTATGTTTCTGGTACACTGCACTTCCTCTGATTATGCTCTACCATTATATGTAGTTTTATTAGATTCCAAGTTATTTTAAAGTTATGCTCCGGACAAGACTCTACGAATAAGAAAAAGTAACAAAGGGCAATAACTCTGTATTTAGATAAAATAGAGTTATGGTTCCTGTACACCACACTTCCTCTCAATGTGTTGTATCATCCTATGAAGTTTCGTTCAAATCCTATGTTGCATTGTTAAGATATGGTCCGGACAAAATATGGCTTCCGACCGACCGACGGACTGACCAACCGACCGACACAGTGACTCCTATATACCCCCCCAAAACTTTGTTTTTTGGGGGTATAAAAAACGAAACACTTTCAGTGTTAATCAGAATTATCTTATCTAAAGTGTCCTCTTCAATCATTGATTCTCTGAATACTGCTGTCCTTAAAACAATAGTATTTATTCTTTCCAATGACTATTATGACAAGCTCTGTTTTCAGAGTTTTTTAATCACACATTTCCCAGCACTACATGAATATGCTCCGACAGTAGCTGTCAGATCCATCAAGTTTCTATTGTCTCTGCTTATGAAAGTTGTTTCCTTCCCTTCATGAAATCTAGAATGTTAGCACAAAAATCACCGGCTATAGTAAAACAACTCACAGCCATGATTTTATCACCCAGCAAAAACTAATTTAGAAATTTCTGAATTCTTAGTAATGTGTATATAAGTGGTCACTATACGTGGTCCAATGTAGCCTGTGTAGGACAGGTTTGACTCATTATCGCATTCCATGATGGGAATTAACGCCTCTTCATCTTTTTCTGTATCAAGCTGTACAGGGACATTGAGTTCAATTGCCCGTCTAACAAGAGGTCTTCTTGCTGGTGTTGTCTACTATTTAAAATAACCCATATCAGGGACAGGAAATTGGTTTTTCTTGCTTGGTCGAACACAAATTAAGTGGCCTGAATATACCTGAAATATAAATAAAAAACATAGCTAGAAACAAATGTTTGTCATTTTGGCACAAGTATAATAAGTTTCCTGTGTGATTACACAATGTTGAATCATATCTTACATAATCAGAAAAATATTAATATCTATCCATTGAAATACCACACTCATGTGAAGTTGGGAACAATTCACAAGCCCCTTGATGGATTTTAATACATAAAGAATGTGACATGAGAGAAATTGTTGATTTACTTATCATATACTCAATTGTTGAAAATAAGTTTCAAATGTAAATAGATATATTACTAATAGACAATTTATAAAAAAGCTTGACGATAACACAGGTCTCCCTCTCTCAATACTCCCTCGAAATAGCAATACACCAGTATTTACACTAGGATTTTGTTAACTGGATCAACCAGTTTAATAATAGCTTTTAATAGCACATGACCTAGTGTTCGGTTAGTTAGTTTAATATGAATACAGCCATGGTCTTTGTCAAAAAATACTTTTCATTTGGTTTTTGCTTCTTAATGTACTGCTGTAGACTCACGCGATAGCTAATTTAGCTATTTTGAACAATTGGTTAGCGGAATCTAGATTACTACCGCCTGTTCACGGACATTGACAAGGTACATACTCGATGTTTTAATAAGCTTCTGGTGCATTTACCTTAATAATTTACTAAGGCTTTAACCGTTTCCCTCATGTAGACGCTTTCTGACGCCTCTGAAATCATAGTGGCAAATGGATAAATTGCTCATGATTTATTTTGTCACAATGATTAAACTCTATTCAATATTCATACTATCATTTTGAGATTTTCCATCTTTCGGACTTGATATCTTCAAAGTCTTGATATCTTCAAAGTCGCTGCAGCTTTATTGTATGTGGGATAGGGTAAATCAAAATAAACAACAGGCTGGGTATGCATTGTGAGCAATGACCATAATATGCATGTATCTGATTCTGAAAAATCTCAAGGCTTTAGTTAATAGGATATTTAAACCAGTACTAACCAGAATTTTTTTTTTTTTTTTTGTTGTTGTCTTGTTTATACAAATGGATCCAATTAAACGAAGGGACACAACTTTGGTTAACTATAACAAGTCGGATTCGCTACACTGTGTATTTGCCACAGTACCACGATTTAATTAAAATGTATCCCACTCTCTTTCACTATATCTTATTGCATAATTCCCAACTGTAATGTAAATGTAGTGTAGTGCAGGTTGTAAAAATAATCAGATGGTTGAAAATGAAAATGTGTTTGAATATTTGTCAGTTCGAAGAATTTGTTGTCCGACAGTCATGATTGGAGATTTTCGCGAAGACTGCCGATATCTCTACAATATAATATTAGGCCTACTTACCAACACTTTAGACGATACATTGGAGTTGTTTCTATTTAAATATTTCACCAGATACGTCTCAAGTCGTCATTATTCGGGATACAGTAAAATGTAAGGCTTCAAACGGCAATTTTTCGTTGTGTCTGTAAAGCGCTTTACTGTAAATGGCGTGCGTCTAGATCACCTTGATTAGCACGGTACTACTCGGCTATTTTGACAAACTGGAACAAAATATTTCATTCTCAGTTCCACGCATTTTTCGCTTTTTCTTAAAATTGTTAGTTCACACGAAATTACGCAGTTCTTTAAAATTAATACGAAAAAACCCCATGAATGGGTTTTTTCGCTTATAGTTAACGGGTGTGAGATTTTTTTTTTTTTTTTTTTTTTTTTTTTTTTTTTCAATAACCCATGAAGCTTTCTGAAATGAAACTGGCCAAATCCATGGGGGCCGCCATTTTGGGTATGTATAAAATGAGCCGAGAAACACGGATTGAAAAAAATTTATTGTCGTCTTTTTAATATTTTTTTTTAAATCGATAATTTGGGTATGTATAAAATGACACGAAAAACACGGATTTTTTAAATTATTGTCGTCTTTTTAATAATTTTTTTTTTTAAATCGATATTTATTAAAGTGCTGTGTTTTGGGGGAATTAACATTAAAAATAAATGGAACTCTGTAAGAAATATGTTTTCCCGTTCGTCAAAAAAACGACAGCATTAGACTTCTACCCCTGAACCTAAATGTTGACTGTATCGTATCCAAAGAAGGACGTGACGTCATTTCCGTAACACTTCATCTTGGCGTAACGTCAGTGGAGCGACGTCGTTTCCCGCAAAAAAGTGGTATCAACATGAAATACCCCAAATTCCTATACATGAGCTATTTATCAAACATTGTGGCAAAAGGATAACTTTCTCATAAGGAGCAATTGTTCTTTTAGCGACAATCTTTCCCTAAATCGTCTGTTGCAAAGGCCTCAGAAACCGTATCTAATAGGGAAAGGGTTTAGCAGAAATGTGACCCCTTACATCATTTGTTCCAGTCATATTGACTGGTTGAAAAAGGCAGTTGCCAGGTGGCATCAGCAAAGAGCTGATCTTTTTGCTTCTTTACCATAATGCAGGTGATCGATTAAGGATCATCTTGGCCATCATGTTTTAACCTCGTTCATTATAAATGTATTCCTTGATTTTCTGAAAGTCTTTACTTTATTATTTTCTGTTCGTAATAATAGACGACAGCAATACGAATTCCAAATATTTTTTGATAATGCACGAAACATGACATTAACATTATTATTGTCTAGTCAATTACTTATAAATCCTTTTTTATGGCCAAAGTATGCTCTTTAATTTTTGTTTATAATTATCTTGCGTTTTTTCGTAAATAGGTAGCACCTATAGATATATTAATGATTGACTAGACGACAATATTTTTCAAACTGTGTTTATACGTCGCACCGGCCGCATTTTAAACATATCCAAAATGGCGGCCCCCATTGAATTGTTCCAGTTTCATTTCAGAAAGCTTCATGGGTATTGAAAAAAAAAAAAAAAAAAATCTCACACCTGTTACCTATAAGCGAAAAAACCCATTCATGGTTTTTTTTCGTATTATTGTACATCACTCGTTGTAAGCCATATCCCTCATGTATGATATACATATAACGACCCATAAGACTACATAGGTTCGTGTTTGATTACTCATTGTCCATCACTCGTTTTCGGTAATATTCCAAATAAGAGCCGTCCAGAGAACAAAACCAACATTATGGCCTCTGCGTAATATATCGATTCAGATCAGCCTGCGCAGTCCGTGCAGACTGATCCGGGACGAACCATTCCGTCTGAGGGGGATATATTGATAGAGTAATGATTCCTGAAACAGAACATCTACAGGAGGCTATAAATGTCTGTCCGGGTTAGCCTGTGCGGTATGCTTATGCTAATGAGGGTCGATACTTTACGCAGAGTCCAAAATGTTGGTTTTCTCGCGGGATGGCTCACACAAGGAGTATTGCCTGCAACAAGTGATGTTCAATACATAGAACGACTCATTCGGTGTGTTATTGAAGTTGAATATTCCTAGTAATCAACTCGGAATATTACGTCTCGTAAACATATTACGACGAGTTGGGTTCGTATTTGATAACGTATGGAATATCCCTCGTTGTTGACGTTCCGTTGTAAGGTATGTCCTCGCTGTAAATTATATGGTGAATGTCTCATAGACACAAAACGCGACCTAGGGTTCGTGTTTGATAGATTAGGAAATACGCCTAGTAACACATCACATTAGATATCGTATAGCCCGGATAATTAACAAATCCCTGTGTTCATATACGATGTACTACTGAATACCTCTAACACTGTAAGCTAGCTAGTGTACGTCTAATATACGTAGTACGACTACTTGTGTTCGTAGTAGATGTATCATTCAGTGTGCCTCGTTATTAAACAGGTAGTTTACATCTCATAGACATAGGCACGAACATGTGATTCCTAGTCTATGTTCAATTACTATCAATCGATCAACTAGATACACACTGTTTCATATACAGTAGCGATTATCTATGTTCGTTTACGATGTATCTTCGATTACCCATCACACTGTAAGCTAGATAGTGTACGTCGTATATACACAGAACGACTATTTGAGTTCGTAGTCGATGTATCAGTGGGTGTGACTTGTTATAAACCTCGTCTCATAGTCATAGGTACGAACATATGATTCGTAGTCGATGTTTCAATTAATATCAATTGATCTTAACTAGATAGACAATGTCTCGTATACATAGTAACGACTAGCTATGTTCGTATACGATGGATCATTGAATACCCATCACACTGTAAGCTAGATAGTGTACGTCGTATATACACAGTATGAATATTTGTGTTCGTAGTCGATGTATCAGTGAGTGTGCCTCGTTATGAACCTCGTCTCATATATATAGGTAGGCACATGTGATTCGTAGTTGATGTTGTAATTAATATCAATCAATTTTAACTAGATAGACAATGTCTCGTATACATACATGTAGTAACGACTTTCTATGTTCGTATACGATGGATCATTGAATACCAATCACACTGTAAGCTTGATAGTGTACGTCGTATATACATAGTGATAAGTACGTCGTATATACATAGTGATAAGTACGTCGTATATACATAGTGATAAGTACGTCGTATATACATAGTGATAAGTACGTCGTATATACATAGTGATAAGTACGTCGTATATACATAGTGATAAGTACGTCGTATATACATAGTGATAAGTACGTCGTATATACATAGAACGACTATGTGAGTGCGTAATCGATGTATCATTGAACACGCCTCGTAATAAACCAGGTATTTTACGTCACATACATACATAGGTACAAACATGTGATAAGTAGTCGATGTTTCAATTAGTCTCAATCGATCTTAACTAGATAGTAGGGATGGAAATGAATACTGAAAACAATATTCGAATATATAGTAACGACTATCTATGTTTGTATATGATGTATCCTTGAATGTTTTCTGAACAATTTGCATTAAGTATATAGACATGTGAGTCGTCCTGCGAGAAAACCAACATTGTGGAAACTGCGTACCTGGATCAGCCTTAGCATGCAACGAAGGTTAACCCGGACAGACATCTTTCGCTTCAGAGTACTTTATGTTTCATGAATCATTACTCTATGTCCCCTAAGACGGAATATGTCGGCCTGGATTAGCCTGCGCGGACTAAGCAGGCTAATCTGGATAGATACTTAAAGCAGAGTCCACAATGTTTGTTTTCACGCCGGACGACTCATAATGACAACTATTTATGTTCGTAGTATTGAAGACTAGATGAATATTTGTCTTATTAATAGTGTAGACTCCCTTTGTTCGTATTAAAAGTATCAATTGATATCACTATTCATATCGCTAATTTCTAGAAATAAAGTGTGGCATGCACGGGAACATTTTGTTTTTATTCTTCATCAACAGTTCAAACAACACGTCAGAAATACAGAGCGTCACTTTATACGATAGTTGAACGAAGTCCACATGAACATTATTAGTTGCCGGGCACTTCTATGTTTAATAGCTTTTCGGAAATGACGTGGGAGGACGAGATATTATTAGAAAAAAATACAAATTTAATTGTCTTGAACATATTACAATTATGTTTGTTTAAAAACACTTAGTTATGACATATCTAAAAAGAAATAAATAATCCGATGTTTTAAGTATTTGCTGTTTCTTTATTTTGACTCGCATTTAGTTTTTTTTTTTGTCTTATTTACGAAGACAAAATAGTCCCTGTTAGACTTGCTGCAGACTGTTATGTGTCAATATCGAGATAAAAATCACGTCGAGTTCTCCTTTTAATAGCAATGTTAACTTACTGAATGTTGTTTTCATGTTCAAAGAGATGTCTTGATTTGTGTAGAATTCATTTAATAATGTTAATCCATGTATATCTAACATAGGATCTGTTTCTAAGCTAAATATACTATCCTGTTGTGATCTAGTTGTGTGACCTTATACATCGAGTTCCGCGCATCCGCATTTCGATATGAAAAAGCGAGTGCTCAAAATATTATTTTATTTTAGCTAAGTATCAACATAATCTGGTAACATAAACATAAATAAGAAATATTTTGAAAATATGTCTGAAATATATGCCTGTTTATCGAACGCTTTCTCCTCAGCTCGTGACCTAGTTTCATATTGCCAAAATATAAAAGGAAGTAACCGGAAGTAAAATGTAAACTTAGAAAAACGCTTCCGTGACATTGACGAGTTATGCAGACAAAACATTTCGCTCGAAAAATTGATTTCTTATACGTCATGAAACGAGTGCAAGGTCCGAATGAAGGAGAACATTCACATAAAAGATAATATAGAAATGCTTTTTTCTCTCGAATGCAGTGGAATAAAACTTGCAATAAAGCTTGGCCTGATTTTTTTCAATTTCTTCGATTCCACAAAGACTCGATCTTGACATGATGTCAACATTTCAAAAGAATGCTCAAACAACTAATATTACAGATAGATACCAAAATATACACACTTGAATTATTGAATATATGTGAAATTTGGCTTGAAACAAATTGAGAGAAGAACAAACTCTGATAAACAATAATTTTAGAAATAAAGAAAATGTGGTCTATCGCACCCAATTAATTTCATACTTGCCACCTTTTAAATAGTACTGGGACTCGCAACTGGCAATTCTCTTGCGCCATACATATATTGTATGCATTAATGATTTAAATAAACAATTTAGCTGATATAGTGTTTCAAGTGTGGCCTACTTTTTAAACATATGAGGATAAATGTTAACATCTGTGAAATACTTATTATAATTATTATTAAAAAGGAGGAAGTTCATGTCTTCAGCAATTTAACCGTTTTCTCAATGTTTTAAACGATTAAAGGTTGTCATTGTTGCTTCAGACATGGAAAGGGTTAACTAGCTTTTTATTGCATGTAGATTGAAATCCCAAACTGTATTTGTTGTGGTTTTATTGACAAATCCAAAAAATCCCAAAATCCAAAATCCTGACCAAAAGAAATCCTGAAATTTGTATGTAGAATTCCTGGAATTAGTCTTTAATGAAACATTATGTGTATGTTCAGACTAATGAATGTCAAGAATGCATGTGTGTTAAACAAAATGAATGCAGTCTTTTCCGGCGACATTGATGCCTTGCATTAACTTTCTCTTGTAATAATACTTTAAAGAGTTGGAACTGACACAATGCTATACAAGTACATTTACATAGGTACCTTGATGTAAATTTACAAGACTTAGTCAAATTCGACACTTACTGTCGACCCTACAGCGCAAGAATTTTGCAAACAGTTTGGCAAACTCGGACATTGCCCGTGATCTCTGATTTCCATGATGAGAAAGTTATTATTTTGACACAGTGCTTTTAACCTCTTACAATAATTTAACTTTCATTCATATAAAATTTCCAATTTCTGGCTTAATTATTTTAAAAGTTTTCTGCTACAGATTACTTGTATGTGGAAAAATGTTAAGATCACCCATATTCGCTTTCTTGCCTACTTATAATCTGAATTAAAGCGGTTTATTATTTTACACAGGCAATATGCAGGTTACCGACACACGAACGTAGTATTCAAACAGACGACAGACTAGAGCGCCCAACGAGAATGTGAATCACATTGGCTACTTGAGGGTAACACAAAGGGAGATCATGAATAAATAACATTCGTTCCTCATAAAGACCCACTTACCGTTCTTTGGACATTCCTGGAATTATTCATAATATAATCGATATCTGTTTTCATATGATTATGCATGATACAACAATCTGTAAATATTTGTTTTGATATGATTGTGCATGATACAACAATGTGTAAATATCTGTTTTGATATGATTGTGCATGATACAACACTGTGTAAATATCTGTTTTGATATGATTGTGCATGATACAACACTGTGTAAATATTTGTTTTGATATGTAATCACTTTTCTGGCTAAATAATCAATACTACTGGTATTATCTAGCATGTAATGAGTTTCCTGGTTAAATAACATACACTACTGGTATTATCTATCATGTTATGAGTTTCCTGGTTAAATAACCAATACTACTGGTATTATTTAGCATGTAATCAGTTTCCTTGCTAAGTACCAATACTTCTGGTATTATCTAGCAAGTAATCAGTTTTCTGACGAAATAACAAATACTACTAGTATTATCCAGCATGTAACTAGTTTCCTGATTAAATAACCAATACTACTGGTATTATCTACCATGTAATGAGTTTCCTGGTTAAATAACCAATACACCTGGTATTATCTAGCATGTAATCAGTTTCCTGGCTGAATAACCAATACTACTGGTATTATCTAGCATGTAATCAGTTCCCTGGTTAAATAACCAATACTACTGGTATTATCTATTATGTAATGAGTTTCCAGGTTAAATAACCAGTACTACTGGTATTATTTAGCATGCAATAAGTTTCCTGGCTAAATAACCAATACTACTGTTATTACCTAGCAAGTAATCAGTTGTCTGGCTTAAAACCAATACTACTACTTGTATTATCTAGTATGTAATGAGTTTCCTGGTTAAATAACCAGTACTACTGGTATTATCTAACATGTAATGAGTTTCCTGGTTAAATAACCAATACTACTCGTATTATTTAGCATGTTATCAGTTTCCTGGCAAAATAACCAATAATACTGGTATTATCTAGCAAGTAATAAGTTTTCTGGCTAAATAACCAATACTAATGGTAGTATTTGGCATGTATTAAGTTTCCTGGCTAAATAACCAATAATACTGGTATTATCTAGCATGTAATCAGTTTTCTGGATAAATAACCAATACTACTGGTATTATCTAGCAAGTAATAAGTTTTCTGGCTAAATAACCAATACTAATGGTAGTATTTGGCATGTATTAAGTTTCCTGGCTAAATAACCAATAATACTGGTATTATCTAGCATGTAATCAGTTTTCTGGATAAATAACCAATAATACTGGTATTATCTAGCATGTCATCAGTTTCCTGGCTAAATAACACATTCTACTGGTATTATCTAGCATGTAATCAGTTTCCTGGCTAAATAACCAATACTACTGGTATTATCTAGCATGTAATCAGTTTCCTGTCTAAACAGCCATTACTTCAGGTAGTATCTAACATGTAATCAGCGCATCAAACGTAATTATATCTCCGGAATCCCGGATGCCACTATTGGAAGCCATTCTGAAAGTATATGGTATATCCCGATCTGGTATCGAACGATGATCCTCGGCTCTCAAGTCGGACATTTTAACCACTTCATCACGGAGAAAATTACAATGGGCACAATCGCTCCCAAGTCTAAATATATAATCACTTTACCACGGAGATAATTACAATGGGCACAATCGCTCCCAAGTCGGATGCCAAAATCACTTTACTTCGGCGAAAATTACAATGGGTACAGTCGCTCAATACAAGGTGACAATGATGTCCAGTGTTTTTCCAAAACGACATGTCGCCAAAGATGTATATAGTTATACATACTAAACGAATGAGCCGTTCCTTGAGAAAACCAACATTATGGACTATGGCTAATCGGTGTCGACATCCGTCTCAGGGGAAATATAGGTATAGAATAATGATTACTGAAACAGAAAATCTACAGGAGGAAAACAGTGTCTGTCTGAGTTAGCATGCGCGGCATGCTCAGGCTGATCCGAACCGATACTTTACGCAGAGTCCACAACGTTGGGTGTCTCGTGGAACGGCTCATACCCGGACAACATACAAGTATACATTATACATGAATATATAATAATCTTTCTACTAGCTGTTTTAATATGGGGGCTAACGTCGTTATATTGGAATCTCTTAAATTGGCCCTTTAACACTGTTAAAGTTGCTTGGGTTATTCAATACAGGTATATCTTTTTACAACAAGAAAACCTGGAAAATCGCCATATGTGTGATCAATATTGTTTCGTGCCATCAGTCTGGACTGCCGGTTGGTGGCGTTGGTAGTGGTAAGTCACTCGGTGAAACGAATATAATTGTTTTCCAAAATGACATTTCGCCAAATAAATACCTATATATATTAATTAATAATAAACATATGAGCTGTTCTATGAAAAAAAAAAAACGTGGCTAAAGTCGTTATCTTTGATACCCTTAAATTAATTATTTAGCACTGTTAAAGATGCTCGGTCTATTCAATCATTTATGTGAGGAAAATCTCCAGTTAGATATTTTTCTACAAAGAAAACCTGGAAAATCGCCATATCGTGATTAATATTGTTAAGTGCCGCCAGTCTGTCCTGTCTGTTGATATAGATGATAAGGTTAAGCCACTCGGTGAAATGAAATATAACGAGAAGCAACGATCGACGTTTCAGTTTTCCTTTAATTCTGGTAACAACTCTGAAAAGGGTGAACAACTGGGAGTAACTGTGCATGTTTAATCACAGCGCCGGACCGAAGTTACTTCCCTTGTATTAAACCCTTTCCCGTCAAAATATAATATTCAGATTTGCGCAACCGTGGAATACCATCATGCGAATGATGCTTAATACTTCTAACAAGCAGCTTGGGTGTATGACATATACTGTATGTATATACTTGTTGTTGTACAATGAAGGTCTTAAGCTCAGAGAGAATAATACAGACACGATGCTATAATTACAATACTAAGAATGGAATTTGTAATGTTCTGGATGTGGATCCAGCTGACCTGGGCTCGTGTTTGAATGAGTGTTTTGTTCTACCAAAGTTCCAGTCCTTTTTTAAACGCACAACGACTGTGACCGTAAACGGGTCACACAGTTCGTGAGCTGCGTCACAACCGTTAATCGGTTATATAGGTATATGTGACCAGAAAATGTCCATCGTGTTCAAATCGGCCACAAGTGGGAAATATTCTGTCCACAGAGAAGGGGGAAAAGCTCTGAAAAGATATCCACTCTTAAAGGAAAAGGGTTTATCTTACTTTATGAAACTCAAGCATAAACAAATTAACTATGTACCAGTTTAAGATAATGTGGTTTTCCTGTGATATTGCGGAATAGTCCTTCTGGGTCGATGACTCAGTAGAAATATTCCCACAATGCACCGGAACAATGGCGACTCGCTGAAGCGTACACAATAAAGTGTGTACGATTTTTCGTATTTCCAGCACTAGGTAGAACAAAATTGAACTTCACAGCCTGGTAAAAGGTATTGCTCAGGTTCAATTTCATTGCAAGCTGATACTAGACAGTTGTCCCAAAGAACGCGACTAGTATTAAAAAGAAATTGATGAGAATTCGTGGATGTATGTTACTTGACCTCATTTCACCAATATCCAAGTAAAACATGTTGGAACTGGAAGCATTCATAATCAATGATAAGCTGCATACATTGGAGACATATATCGACATAAATGATGTTACTTTAAATGTCAGATGGCCCGTGATTTAAACAGGGTCATCTGCACATTAGAAACCTGGTGTCTGTCAAATGCAACTACGACTAAAGGCCGCAAACATTGAATATTCCACGGACTGTCGCAACAACGGTACCCTTTACAATAACATGGTTAATAAGTACAATTACACAAATAAAACAACTAACACAATAGCATACTGGTGACTGGAAAAAAGGAACACGTAAAACAGAGTGGAAAAGACACTAGCTGCCAAATATATATCACCACCTCTTCCCACACTGTTTATTATGACACATAGATAGTACAAATAACCGATACACTTATTGTACTGTACCCTTTAAGCTTCCAGACCTCAGTCGATCACTGTACATAAGTGGGATGACAATTATAATATTGCATTCTAAGTGATGGCTACTGTTTCCACAATGTTTTACATGCAAATAATATTGATTTTACTTGGTGCAAGTTAGCCGCCTACCCAGGCGGGACGTATCAATATGTATGTGTGTCAGGGACAAGTTAGCCGCCTGCCAAGCTAGGACGTATCAATATATATGTCTGTCAAGGACAAATTAGCCGGCTGGCGGGACGTATCAATATGTCTGTGTGTCAAGGACTATACACATTTGCACTCAAATACGAATGACGTCAAAGCAATTTGTTTAATGACATCATAGCATTATTCAGTGAGGTAGCACTTCTATATTTGGTACCGTATTACGGAATTTTAATATTTCGTGTTGGAACTGCGCATCACCATCTGCATGTTTTGTTCACCGGAAACTATGCAAGTGTATAATAAATTTGAATACCTAACGGCAACATGGGAAATAATAAATCGATAACTCCTTCAATCTATGAAGTGCGATTCACAGTTGTTTTTTGTCAGATCTATATCAGGTATATTTCATTTACGACTTAATGTCCGTCCGATTTCCGGTTACAAACTACATCTCTTCGACTATTAACAAATTCATCGTGACAACACATGATTCAATATACGTTCGGAACTTAGTCTAGTATTGCATTTAACCAATTATAAACGCGTTATTATGCACCTGCTGTAGACAACCTTTTAAGATAGTATGTCAAAACTATTTTCCTTATGCCACACTGTTTCAACTCTTTTCAATATTTACCTTGGTTTACCTTGGTATCGAGATCGTTTTAGGCTTCCGCCTCTCTGGTCTCTTTTAGTAACAATAATTTATAGAGATATTTCATATATTTGCTAAGACATCTTATATAAGAATACATCTGTGACAGATAACAATAGATAATTCCCAAATTATATTTACAATAAAGACTTTAAAGTCATCAACTCGTGATTTTCTTCTCATTTCAATTAAATAGAAATGGCGGAACCAGACTACTATAAAGATTTATCTTCAATATTATCCCGAGTGATGGACGACACAGCAATAAACTTTGAATATATTCTGATTAAAAAAAAACAAAGTTATTGATGAAACGATGATAACTTTTAATACGAAACTACTCAGACCGAGTTTAAAAGTCTATTATTTCGGACGTCAGATAGAGACGTCTGGTTACTCAAGGTTTGAATTCCGATTATAGTGTGCTATTGACTTGTTGGGATTTTAATATAATCCAGGATGATAATGACTGGGTGTTTGGGAAGGTAAATATGCTGATGACTGACACAGAATATCCAGGATATTGTGAGTTACAGCTTTTTAAACATGATGAATATTTACCAGAACAAAACCTGTTCGAGAATAAAGATTTGATGTATGATGAGCAAGGAAGAGTAGTTTTAAAACATCATTGGTTTGATTCACTTCTTTGTTGAATTCAAAACATAAAAAATGGACCTTTATTTACAATTCGAAAAACAATAAACGAATTACATTTTGTAATAGCATTTAAATAAACGACGTGGACAAATACACGAATGGCATCATATCAGAAACCTAGGTTCTGGCTAACACCAGAGATGGTCCGTTATATAAAGACAAGCGGATGCTTTGTTGTGCCTACAGGTCGTAGTTTGTCTGAAAAGCCGAAAGAAGAATGGAGAATATCCACATCTCTCGCAGAACGGACGAACTCATGGGAGAGTACTTGGGGGTTATTTCCTTTGATGTTTTACTTGTGGGGTGCACCCCACAAGTATGCAATTCATTCCGTAATTAACCTCCTTTTACGGAATGAATAACATTAATATGCAAATGAGATACCCGTTATACAAAAACAAAAATTCTATTTATCTAAGTGTCTTTATAAGGGTGGTGGGTGAGAAATACTCTCTCATGCGGACGGTATTTGATGTTCAGTATGAATATCACACAAATCCGATGTTATATACTGCTCCAGATGGTCGTTAAAACATGTTTAGAACCCCATGTTCAAGGCATGATATCTAGTTACATTTGTAAAACTTTATTATTTCACTGAAAGAACGGATAACGATATCTGGCAAGAATGGAATATACTCACATGTGTGAGTCGTGTGCTTTTATATATGCTTGCGGCTGTACACAGTATGAACTGTCCAAACTATTTTAACTAGTCGGCCAACCTTTTACTTGGAAAAATAGACGGAGTAAAACAGTATTGCACATAGTCAGACACATGCTTAAAAGCAAACGAGGATTTTTGTAACAAATTCAGTTTGACAAAATCAATGACAGAGTTACTAAATATATTACTGACAGGTGTTCTATTTGATATTATTTCGTCACATGTACAGAAGTAAGGCATTAGATAATAAAAATACTGCGTTGGAAGATCTAAATCGGTTACCACGTATAATGATAAATTATACAAGAAAAGTTGACCTCCAATTTGAAGCCTAAACGATCTTGATTCCATTCAATTGTTCTCTCCTTGTTTCTCTAGAAGCTAATGAATATATACACCGTGAAACAAACCTTACACCGATCATACTACTATTATTCAAACTTAGTCTAAATTCAGACGTGACGTCATCCAGGTTGAAACAACTTCATACTGGTTAGTTTCAGAGAACTTTGATGGTTTTAGAAGATCTTGAACAACGGATATCGAAGAGTGTAATTCCGGTATGTCCATGTATTATGCTACATAATATCGATCATAATGCAATATTTCTAAAACGTGAACGACGAGCATGTCTTTCTACGAGGAATATTGCCCTTTGTGTGACGTTCAAATAACCGGAGATCCAACGCTGTTCTCGAGAGTTACGATTTGAGATATTTAGATCAACGGAAATGGATATTGGATACAAAGATGAACTTGAGACGTGGATGGATAAGGCTGCCATAGATCCCTTCTGTTATATTTACATCCTAACGTATATGGCGTGCAAGCACCATTGTGTCTACTGCTATTACTACTACTACTCATATAAATAAGCATACTAGTATTCATATTATCTAGAAGATCGGATTGAATTTTACCGGTCCGTTGTATAATAGTGAAGCCGAGGTTAACAGTATTTACCCGAATGTTGACAATATGTACTGTCACACTGGAAGCCATGCAATATTTATTTTAATTTACCGAACAAAATTACACGTTTATTCAATTTATTCTGTACTTTTGTAGGGGAGGTGAACATGGGTAGATCTACTACAATGTTACATACACATATGAATATACCGGTTAACAGTATACTGTTACATGGCACGCGCGTCTAAAAAGTGACGTTTTTGTTTGAAATGACGTCATGCACGTGCATAACCAACATTTTCACGCGCGTGCCTTGTAACAGTATACTGTTAACCGGTCAAAAACGTACTGTTAGCATGAGACAGTAAGAAATTGCCCATGAAGAATATATGAAAATTTAACATTACAAAGTCACGTGAGGTATAATAATTGAATATTACAGAAGCAGAGCGTTCGCCTCGGATGAATGAGGTCGCGTGTTCTATGCCCGGCCGGGTCATACCATAGACAAAATTGATAGTAATCGCTGCCCTCCTAGGTACTCAGGATTTAGCTATTAGCATTACGCCTGTCTCTCTGGTGTCAGGATAAAGGGATCTGTAGTAATAGCATTTTAGCCCGGAAATGCCGTGATATAATTCAAAATTGAAATAAGCGGTGATATACACCAATCGATCTTTCAATCAAGTCGAGTCCCTTAGCATTTTTTAACCCACAGGAAAGGTGAACACTTGCAGTTGTCCTATACATAACATAACACACGTAAAGAAGTACGTTCACAATCATTTTCTTGTCATTGTCTTTAAAATGCACCTACGTAAAGGAGTATGTTTACCTGGTTTCTACGACTTCCAACCAATCAATTAGACTGAAAAAACATGTAGAGGGTCACTGAATGGACAGTTCTGCTAAATATCAGACACTTTTATAATAATGTAGTTTTTAAATATTGTCATTTTGCCCCTTTTCTTATACCGCCGGTTTGCCGTTTTAACAACCAATCAATATGATCATATGTGTAGAGAGATACAATTAGTCCATACTATAGTGGTATCAGTCAAGCTAATTCAGAAGAGAATATTTCTAAAAATTGCCGCAGCAAGTTCTCCATAGAAAATAAATCATTATACTGCGCAATTTCATCATTTCAACAATATTTCTAAAACTCGTCTGCTGCAGACGCGTCACAGAGGCTGTATGTGGGGAAGGGGCGCTTAGTGACATGTTGCCAAAGTAAATACCTATGTATATAGTAAATAGAGTTTAATTAACATTGTTTTCATGATACGGGATTTAAATCCCAAGTGGAAGAGATTCTTGCGATATAAAAACGAGTGCGCCATAGCGCACGAGTTTTTATATGCAAGAATTTCTATCACGAGGGATTTAATTCCCAAATCATGAAAATAATGTTTATTAAACTATATATTATATACTCGGCGATAATTTTCGTTTTTAAACGACAATTTCCCTGTTCAGCTCATTCATTTTTAGCTCAGAGGTGGAGAGATCTGAATGACGTAATCTGTCAGTTTTGCAATGACGTTACTATATATAAATACGTGACGTCACCGACAATGTGTACATTGATTGAAATAAACTTGTGTTATGTCGATTCAAGCTCTTATTTGCGGATTTAAAAGTGCAATTGTGGATTATTTAACGGTTCATCATGGAAATAAAGTGTTAAGTAGTGAAAACGGAGCTTAAAAGTGTTTAAAAGAGATTTAAAAGAAGTAGTTCCGAAAATCCGGCTAGTGAGCTATATCGCACACTGAGAAATCTCTATATTTTATCATTCAGTATATAATATAAGAAAATAAACATATAAGCCATTTCATGAGAAGACGAACATCATGGACTATGCGTAATGTATCGACCTAGATCAGCATGCACAGTCCGCGCAGGCTGATCGGAGTTTACCCATTCCGTCTCAGGGGAATAGAAGAGTATGGTTATGGTGCCTGAAACATAAAATTCACAGGAGGCGAACAGTGTCTGTCCGAGTAAGCCTTGGCGCAATGCTCAGGCTGATCCGGGTCGATACTTTACGGAGAGTCCACAACGTTGGTTTCTCGTGGAACTGCTCATATCCGGACAACATACAAGCATACATTATACATGAATATATAGGAATATTTCTTCTAGCTGCGTCAATATGGGACTCGGTGGCTAAAATCGTTACTTGTTATTCCTTTAATTGGCACTTTAACAAGGTTCACTCGGGCTATTCAATCGTTTATGTGAGGAAGATCTCCAGCTAGATCTTTTTCCACAAAGTAAAGCTTGAAAATCGCCATATCGTGATACATATTGTTACGTGCCACCAGTCTTGCCCGTCTGTTGGTGGAGTTGATAGGGTTAAGCCACTCGGTGAAATGAAATATAACGAGATGCAAAGATCGACGTGTCAGTTTTCCTTTAATTATGGTAGTAACGTTGAAAAAGGAGAACAACTGAGAGTAACTGTGCATGTATATCCCCGAAGCCGGACCGTAGTTACTTCCCTTGGATTAAACCCTTTCTCATCAATAGAACATATGAAGATCTGCGCGACCGTGGTATACAATCATGCGAATGATGCTTGATACTTCTAAAAAGCAGCTCGTATGCATGAACTAGATTGTATGTGTAGACTATTTGGTTAATAATGAATCTCTAAAACTTAGAGAGAATAATAAAGACCCGATGCTATAATTACTATCCTAAGAATTGAATTTGTAATGTAGTTGACGTGGATTCATATAACACGGACTTGTGTTCGAATGACATTATTTATTGACCAAAGTTCCAGTTTTGTTATAGCGGCACAAAACTTTAGTGAGCAATATTCTGCCCGCAGAGAAACGGGAAAAGCTTTGAAAAGATGTCAATCCTTAGAGGAAAAGTTGTTTTGTTACTTTATGAAACTCAAGCATAAACAAATTAGATATGTACCCGTTTAAGATACGAGAGTGCGATTTTCCAGTAATATTGCGGGATAGTCGTTCTTGTTCAATGCAATACACCGGAACAATGGCGACTCGCTGAAGCGTAATAAAGCGTGCACGATGTGTTCGTAATTCCAACATTTGGTAGAACAAAATCGGACTTCACGGCCTGGTAAAGATATTGCACTGGTTGAATTTCATTGCAAGCTCAGACTAGACAGTTGTCACGAGAAAGCAATAAATTCAAACAATTGAGACATAAATCGACATACATGATGTTACTGTATATGTCAGATGGACCGTGATTTATACTGGGTATTCTGGGAAGCAAATCATTAGTAATCATTAGTAGAAGAAGATACTCGGCAACAGGTCAAGGGTCATCTCGGTACGTAATATAAGACTGTTCGTAGTCGAGGATACTTGACATCAGGTGAAAGGTCATCTCCATAATTAATATTAGATTATTCGTAGTTTAGGATACTTGACATCAGGTCAAGGGTCATCTCCATAATTAATATAAGATTGTTCGTAGTCAAAGATACTTAACATCAGGTCAAAGGACATCTGGATAATTAATATAAGATTGTTCGTAGTCGAGGATATTTGACATCAGGTCAAAGGTCATCTCGTTAATAAATATAAGATTGTTCGTAGTCGAGGATACTTGACATCAGGTCAAAGGTCATCTCGATAATAAATATAAGATTGTTCGTAGTCGAAGATACTTGACATCAGGTCAAAGGTCATCTCGATAATTAATATCAGATTGTTTGTAGTCGAGGATACTTGACATCAGGTCAAAGGTCATCTCGATAACAAATATTAGATTGTTCTCAGTCGAGGATACTTGACATCAGGTCAAAGGTCATCTCGATCATTAATATAAGATTGTTTGTAGTCGAGGATACTTGACATCAGATCAAAGGTCATCTCGGTAATTAATATTAGATTGTTCGTAGTCGAGAATACGTGACATCAGGCAAAGTGTCATCTCGGTAAATAATATTAGATTGTTCGTAGTCGAGGATACTTGACATCAGGCCAAAGTTCATCTCGATAATTAATATAAGATTATTCGCAGTCGAGGATACTTATAATCAAATAAAGGGTCATCTCGGTAATTAATATTATAGTTTTCGTAGTCGAGGATACTTGGCATCAGGTCTAATGTCATATCGGTAATTAATATTAGATTGTTCGTAGTCGAGGATACATGTAATTAGGTAAAGGTCATCTTTGTAAGGTCTTCTCGGTAATTAATATCAGATTGTTCTTAGTTGAGGATACTTGGCATCAGGTAAATGGCATCTCGGTAATTAATATAAGATTGTTCGTAGTCGAGGATACTTGTAATTAGATAAAGGTCATCTTCGCAATTAATATTAGATTGTTCGTAGTCGAGTATACTTGTAATCGGGTAAAAGGTCATCTTGGTAATTAATAATAGATTGTTCGTAGTCGGAGATACTTGTTATCAGGTAATGTCATCTCGGTAATTATTATAAGGTTGTCGTAGTCGAGGATTCTTGACATTAGGTCAAAGGTCATCTCGATAATTAATATAAGATTGTTTGTAGTCGAGGATACTTGACATCAGGTCAAAGGTCATCTCGATAACAAATATTAGATTGGTTGTAGTCGAGGATACTTGACATCAGGTCAAAGGTCATCTCGATAATTAATATAAGATTGTTTGTAGTCGAGGATACTTGACATCAGATCAAAGGTCATCTCGATAATTAATATTAGATTATTCGTAGTCGAGGCAAAGTATCATCTCGGTAAATAATATAAGATTGTTCGCAGTCGATGATACTTATAATCAGATAAAGGGTCATCTCGGTAATTAATATTATATTGTTCGTAGTCGAGGATACTTGGCATCAGGTCAAATGTCATCTCGGTAATTAATATTAGATTGTTCGTATTCGAGGATACATGTAACCAGGTAAAGGTCATCTCGGTAATTCATATTAGAATGTTCGTAGTCAAGGATACTTGACATCAGATTAAGGGTCATCTCGGTAATTAATATTATATTGTTTTTAGTAGAGTATAATTGACATCAGGTCAAAGGTCATCTCGGTAATCAATATTAGAGTGTTCTTAGTTCAGGATACTTGGCATCAGGTAAAGGTCATCTCGGTATTTAATATTAGATTGTTTGTAGTCAAGGATACTTGTAATCAGGTAAAATGTCATCTCGGTAATTAATATTAGATTGGTCGTAGTCTAGGATACGTTTAATCAGGTCAAAGGTCACCTCGGTAATTAATATTGAATTGTTCGTAGTCGAGTTTACTTTTTATCAGGTAATGTCATCTCCGTAATTAATATTGGCTTGTTCGTAGTCGAGGATACTTGTTATCAGGTAATGTCATCTCTGTAATTAATATTAGATTGTTCGTAGTCGAGGATACTTGTTATCAGGTAATGTCATCTCTGTATTTAATATTAGATTGTTAGTAGTCGAGGATACTTGTTATCAGGTAATGTCATCTCTGTAATTAATATTAGACTGTTCGTAGTCATGGATACGTGTAATCAGGTCAATGGTCATCTCGGTAATTAATATTAAATTGTTCGTAGTCGAGGATACATGTCATCAGTTCAAAGGTCATCATGGTAATGAATATTAGATTGTTCTTAGCCGAGGATACTTGTAATTAGGTGAAGGGTCATCTCGGTAATTAATAATATTATGTTGTTCGTAGTCGAGGATACTTGTAACTAGGTAAAGGTCATTTCGGTAATTAATATTAGATTGTTCGTAGGAGAGGATACGTATAATCAGGTCAAAGGTCATCTCGCTAATTAATATTAAATTGTTCGTAGTCGAGGATAATTGATATCAGATAAAGGGTCATCTATGGTAAATAATATTAGATTGTTCGTAGTCGAAGATGCTTTTAATCAGGTAAAGGGTTAACTCGGTAAGTAATATTAGATTGCTCGTAATCGAGGATACTTGTAAACAGGTCATCTCGGTAATTAATATAAGATTGTTTGTAGTCGACAATACTTGGCATCAGGTCAAAGGTCACTACGGTAATTAATATTAGATTGTTTGTAGTCGAGGATACTTTTTATCCCGCTTAGGTTATAAAAAATACTTTTCTGTTAATAGCGCTCGCGGCTATGGACATAACAATTCGTCAGATGTATCGGTCTCCAAAAGGTAATGACCGGAAGTACTGGTCAAATACATAGGATAAGTCATGATATTACTAAACACTATTCATAACTGCATAAAACGTCTCATTTTCAAAACAAACAAATGTCTTAACCGACTGTATCACATCAGTGGCTGACCCTCTCATCTCTGTCGGGAAGCACATTGACACACACAAGTTCATGTCTTATACTTAACATATGTTCCGGAATGATTTTCACGAAAGCATTCGACAAAGTTTTGCACCAGCGACTTTCTGAATAGCTACAGCACTACGGCGTAACAAGAAACACACTACGGTAGATTCAAAACTTCTTCACCAATAGGACAGGTCATTGTTGAAGGCCATGCATCTTCCTCTGTTCCAGTAAATTCAGAAGTATCTCAATGAACTGCCCTCGACCCCTTACACTTCCTTTTGTAAATGAAGGACCTTCCAGAGAAAGTTTTGTCAACCCACAAGTCTTTGAGGATGAAAGTCTCGTTTACAGGAAGATTGGCACTTAATGGATGCAAAGACCCGATAGGGCAACATTGACTGAGAGAAGACATGTGAAAAGAATGGGCAGCTGTGTTGCAACACCTCCAAGTGTGAAATTGTTCGTTTCACTGAACAACGAAACTCAATCAAGGCCACAACCTAGCCCTTAACTCATCCGACAAGTACCTCGGAGACATTATATTGGACAATCTCTCATGAAATAGACATGTGAACGTTAAGATGAAGAAAGCCAACGTCTCGCGCGGTTACCCCCGAAGAAACCCAGCCTTATGCCTAATGAATACAAAAAAACAGTGCTACACTATCCTGATGAGGCTAATAAGAGTATGCCTCCGCTGCCTGGGACCGTCACCCTAGTAGGAATACCACTAAACTGAAAGCGGTCTAGCAGTACCAGCCATATGATGTTCAACATTGGCTGGGACCCTCTACAAAAGAGAGCCCGGGCAAGTCAGCCGACGGAAACCGTCTTGCACGATGCATTTCCATACAAATGTTATAACCTATACTATTACAAGCGACGGCAACAACCGGAACATTCAATTAAATAGGAGGGATTTATTTATACAATGTATGTTAACATCGATAATTAAAGAAGATCATGTTCACATTAATAATGGTTCAATGATTATATTTACGATAGTGAATCAATCGGATCGACTCGGCTATTTACGGATACAATTAAATTACATTAATGAGTAAAGGCGAAGACTTCCGATTGATAATATATTTAAAATCATATATTAACAGACCGACACATATAGGGAATACTCTTTTAAATACATGGCGCAATCTACACATAATGATAATACGACTTATTGGGAGGATTTCAAATTAACTGAATTAATGAATCCTTACTCGCACACAATGCCTTTTAAATGATAACGCTTATCTAACTGAGAAGTTTTGCTACAGTGCTGTCCAAAAAAAGAATCTCGGATAGAATTAAAATAAACGAAAATGGAAAAAAAATCACGTCTAGGGACCATACAATGATCGCTGCAAAGAATTTTACAGCCATTTGAAAGGGTGGGGTATATTTGCATTTAAGCGTGTTAGTCGCTACATTTAGTCTGTTTGAACTTAAAGGCGGGCAAATAAATGCAGTGTAGCCTTTGCAAATAGATAAGACACATAATGGAGAATGTTCACATGCATGGTTTCGCCAGAGTCGTTACAAACCACGTGCACACTACCTATTGTTGTTACTTATGATAACAACCGGAACTTGATTCACACCCCTAATGTGATGTAGACATTGGAGAACCAAACAGACTTGGGATGAATTTGGCTCAAATATTTAAATTATATTATATCATGTCGCCTGAAGAAAAAGCATTCGTGGAACGCTGTTTGACGTCTAGTTTGAAATCAGATATTGTTCATAATGATCTATAAAACAATCACAGAACCATATAGTCAAGATGTAATATATAGCTGTCAGACTTATAAACAATTTTGATGGGTTTTCTTAATATATAATAATTAGATAACTTTCATAGCCACGAGCATAGATATGTGAAGGTCGTGGACATCCTGCTTCATATCTTACAATACATATGTAATTAACAAATCTATGTTAGTATATAAGGTTTATAATACACATTATATATGTTCCAGTGATCTATAAATAAATGCAATTTCCTAATAGTTATTATAAATCTGTTTAACACCGTTTTCACCACTATCTTCAAGTATATTACTTATCCATGCTCCCAGGGTAAACACATCTGTACTAGGATATGAAATGTGTTTTGTCAAAGTGAAATACACCATGACCGCTTCATCTGTGGTCAAACTAGGGACGCCCGGTTCATAATATCCGACGCCATATCATGTGTATATTCTTGAAAGGTTTTATGGATTCACAAATAGTAATATAGTTGATTCGGCTTGTCTTGTGGAATTGTAAAATTTCAGCCTTAAACACAGACGGTTTCCTGGACCAGTATCTGAAGGAACAATACAGGAGAATATACTTGTACCGTTTTATTTCTAAAAATAATAATGTCCATTTAGTTAATGTGGATGGGGATCACAATTCACAAGATGAACTGATATTTGCCGTTTCGTCATTAAAAACGGGCAAAATGTGTGGTGTTGACGGGGTTTGCAACGAACATCTTATCCACTGTGGGCTATTGTTAAACATTACGTAACATTTGTCTTGATGTAATGTTTTGTTATGCCTATGTTCCTACAGTTCTGAGAGAGGGTATGATTTTGACCTTATATCAAGGTTGATGTAAATAAAAAAAGTAACTCAAATAGCTATTGATCCATTACCCTGTCTTAGCCTTTATTGAAATGTGTTACTCCGACGACTGTACGTGACATTTTATAAACAGTTACATGCATTGCAGTGTGGTTTTCAATCGAACATGGGTAGTTTAACGACTTCTTTAGTTTTGAAAGAGAGTATAAAGCTTTTTAACAATGCCAATAGTAAATTATGTTCTTTTTTTTAAGATGCACGTCAAGCATTTGACCGGATATGGCATAACGGTCTTTTCTGCAAATAACGGTAAGTAGGTGTTGATCTTAGACTTCTTAAATCTGTAATATTAATGCATTCCTAAATGTACAGTTGCGTTGTAAATACGGCACTGACTGGTTCCCTATTTTGCAGGTACCAGACAAGGTTGCGTCTGGACCCCTTTTGTATATCTTATGTATATAGACTGACTTATTAAATAATTAGTGAAAAGTAATTCAGGGTTTCAGAAAGAAGGATCAAGTTGTGTGTGCGCTGTCGTTTGCAGACGACTCTTCTCTCTTTGGCTAGCAACACCTTAAGAAAAAGATACATATTTGTTATAGGTATGCTTGTCTATGGATATATAAAGACAAACCCGACAAGTGTGCCGTGGTCACTTTCAATGAATATGAATCCAAGCGGGTATTCAAACGCAATGATCGGCCCTGGGTTGTCGGTTATGGTGTCATTCTTGGAAATCACATTTGATTTTTTAAATCTTTGATCTTCGAATTGTTTTCAAAGCAGGAGACTTTAATGAAATGCTTTTTTTAAAAAACTGCAACTAAACAACAGACGCATATTTACCAACATACGTTTTTGTTGGAAAGGGTTCTTAATGTAGTATAACGTCTCTGTAGTGTTTTACTTCGTGTCTCCAACTCATAAGCGAAAATATCAGAGTTAAATCCCATGTAGGGTCATATTTAAAACCGCTTGTTGAAAAAAATACGTTTATTGAGAACATGACACTAAAAGTCCTTGGGTTTTATTTTTCATTTTTTAAGATGGGATAAAAGTATTTCGGTTATGCTTTATTTTTGAAGTTTTCCCCAATTAAAAGTATTTCTATACATTTAGAATTATAAAGTATTGATAATTAACTCCCCTAATATCAGTATGTACGTATCGAGGCAACTTTATAAATAGTTTTATTACAGAATTCAGGAAGCTATTATAATGACTACCATACAGCAATGAATTAAATGTATGCATTTTTTGTGCCAAAATGTTATTTAAACCAAAGTAATTTGATCTGTGTACATGTATCTTAATGTGTTCACTGCTTGAAACAGATATCAATCCATATTTTTAAATCAATAGAAGTGCTTTAGATAGACCACACATTTTTTTCAAAAGTTTATACCACCGTAACAATCAATGTTTTTTCTGTAGTAACCGCGATACCTGAGTTAAGTCTTTGAACAATGGCGGATGATGGACAATAGTTTTTGAACTTCCAATAAAATTAACACGTTTCTTTAAAAGAAAAATTAGTTAATAAATAAAAACATAAAAGAAAGAATGACGCTGGACTAGAGTTAAATTAGCTTTATTGCAATTTTTAAAATAGACCTTAGATAGGATTATTCAAAAGTTCAGTTGTTCCACCCTATTCGTTATTCCTCATACTGTATACTATGTATACCTAATATAGATAAATGTATTTGTCTCAGATTTCTAAAGGTTTATTGAAAAGGTGGGTGCAAAGACATTGCCACTACAAGAATAACACCGAACATAGTTGTGGTTAAAGTGTCTTAAATGACAAATGCTGACTGCGAAATTATCGAGTTTTACACCGAAGTAAACTGAAGTAATCGTTAGATGTATTTGATATTGGTTTAATAAAGTAGACTCTTAACTTGGATTGACGCTTCACGCTGAAAAATATATTTATATTGCACACAAACCGTGATCATTTTAATATTAGCTCTTTAGCACGTACTTCTGCAATATGTATGACATTTTAATGTTAATAATAATGGAATATTTGGGAGTAATAGAAACATTTTGGATTTCACATAATTAATTTACAAGGTTGGTTTCAAAAGTATCACATCGTGATTTCCTTGACATTGAAATTCAATAGAAATGGCGAAAGCAGACAAATATACGGATTTATCTTTGATATTATCACGAGTGATGGACGACATAGGAGTAAATGAGGAATGTATTCTGATACAAAGAAAGTCAAAGTTATTGATGGAAACAATGGTAACTTTTAATAAAAAACTACTCAAACAGAGTTCAAAAATCTATTATTTCGGAAGTCAGACAGAGGGCACCACTACTCAAGGACTACATTCAGATACTGATGTAGTTACTAGCCAAGAGGAATTTAATGTGATGCAGGATGTAAAAGACTGGGTTTCAGGGGGATTAAATATGCTGATGATTGAGGCAGAATATCCAGGATATTGTAAATTACAGCTTCTTAGATCTGACGCACCTTTACCGGAACATAACTTGATATATGATCAATATGTTGTGCGTGATGAACTAGGTAGAGTACTTTTCAGAAGTGATGTGAGAGAGTTAAATATTGACAGTTCAGCGAGAATGAATGGACCAGCAATATCATTTCGAAGCACGAAATACGGAATTGATTTTGATAGTGTAATGGGATTTTCATGTGAGACGTGGCCAAAACAGTACAGACGTATGTCATCATGTCAGAGACATAGGGACTGGCCGACACCCGAGATGATCCGTTATATAGAGGCGAGCGGTTGTTTTGTCGTGCCTACAGGTCATCGTTTGTCTGAAAAGCCGGAACTAGAATGGAGAATATCTACATCTCTCGCGGAACGGTGTTTAATGTTTAGTTTGAATATCACACAAATCCGATGTTATGTACTGCTCAAGATGATTGTTAAAACATTCATAGAACCCCATGTTCCAGACATGATATCTAGTTACATTTGCAAAACTTTATTATTCCATTGTATAGAGGGAACAGCTTTAGAATTCTGGACGGAGCGAAATCTACTCCACTGTGTTGATCGTGTACTTCAAGATATGCTCGAAGCATTAAACAGTATGGACTGTCCGAACTATTTCCACGAATCGGCCAACCTTTTTCTTGGAAAACTAGACGCGGTCAAACAGAATAAGTGTATTCAATTAGTTAGCCAACTGTTTAAAAGCCAAGGAGGGTTTTTGTTAAAGATGCATTGTGATGATTTAAATTTCAGGTTGATGAAATATATTACTGACAAATCTTCTATGCAGTCATGGGATGACAATGAGGGAGTTAGAAATATTTGTTTTATACAATGTCTAGTGAATGTGCTCTTTGAAGTTGAGTCATTTAATACAACTATATCTGATTTCGAAGAAAAAAATGAATTACTACGTAATACGATACATTATGCAAGGACAGGTAGCCTTCAGTCTGAAGTGTCAGCGATTATGTTTCCATTCCTCTGTTCATATATGGCATCTCTAGAAGTAAATGAGTCAATACAACGAGGACAAGATCTCACACCTAAGGCGCTTATGTTAATTAAACTTAGTCTAAACTCAGATGAGACGTCTTCAAGGTTAAAATATGCTTCATATTTGTACTGTACTGGTCATTTGCAGAGAACTCTGACAATTTTAAAAGATGTTGAACAACGAATCTTGTCTAAAGCGATACCGGTATGTCCATGTAGTAACTTGCAACGTTGTTTCCTGTATAATAAAACATTTTTAAAACGTAATCGACGGAGATGTCTTTCTACCAAGATATCGGCTCTTTGTGTGACATTCAGACAAGCGGAGATCCAATACTGTCCACTAGAGCTACGGTTTGAGATGTTTAGATCAACACAGGATGATGCGACATACAGGGATGTCACAATGGATAAGTGGATGGATAATGCTTCTATCAGTCCTCTTCCTTTTATTCACTTCCTACAGTTCATGGCTTACAGACGTATTAGACAAGTACACCTAAAGAAACGTGCATTTTCCAAATTGGATCTTTGTGCTACGGAAGACCGTTTATGGACTCACAGGGAGACGACATTGAACCTATTCGGTCAGTGTTTGGAACACGAAACTAAGTATACAGCAGCATTGGAGTGTTACGTATCGTCTTTAAAAGTACGTCCGAGAAACAACGCCGCTAAATGGCACATCAGTAGGCTGTTATCTAAAATAATCAATGGATCACAGGGCAATAGCTGACAACAATAAAACACGTATGTTTGAGTGTTATTTTGGAACTAAAATTCGTCACAAAAACGATCTGGAAACAATGTCTCTAAATTTCGTATTGCAAGTTTACCGTATGTTTCTTGCACGAATACATAACATATATCGTTTAAATTGTAATCAGGAGTTTCAACAAACATGGATTTATATTATTAACCGTTATGGTTAACACAATCACAATAAAACTGATCTTTTGTTCGCTGAACTGGAAAAAAGCTTACAGCTCGGAAGGAACTCCGAGTATAACAGGGACTATATATATCTTATGTTAGTGTCCTGATTTGACCTCAAGTCCGTATGTTTTTAATATGGTTAGTAAGGTCATCATTTTGAGTTCCTAGTGTTCTATGTTAAATTACTTTCTAAGAGAAATATTGGCGCATAAACACTCCGTATCTTAGCATATGATAGTAAACGGTTAATACATGCATCCTGATTGGTATCCAGAACGTTATATATTATACGATTATTATTTGACTTTCAGCATAAAAATTTAACGTAATTCATGTAAAATAAGTATGATAACGGTCACAAGTTAATATCAATATACGAGGGATGATCCTCACTAATAAGGATTTATTTGATCGATTTATTATGTTTTAAATGCAAATTTCAACAATTTCTTAATCATATCAGGTTGGCCTTTCCACGTGTGTTATGGTTTTCTCACACCAGTAAGCTTACGTTTCACATCATATATTTCAAGCAGCTGAATCTGTGGCAACTGGCTGTTTTTCCAAAACTGTTGGCCCCTTTGGCGGCCGACGAATGGACTTTTGTCAGACGTGAAAACGAATGATGGCTGAACTTTCAACCCCTGGATACATTTTATAAGATTTGCAATAGTTGATACAATGCTTTGTAGCGAAGTCAAACTATACACATTTACTGCTCTTTCCTTTGGTAACTTACCTTTTTACCAATGTTGTCATACGTGTTGTTGTAAAACGTCGTCACAGAAACGATACATAGAAAGGATATATTATTATTAAACATTGAAATAGTGTTTTTAAAATTTGAAAATTAGAATAAACAAAATATTTGGGATTTTAATAGTTTTTACGCTGTTTAAAAAGAAATCAGTTATGTCACGGCGTTTCATGTGTAAGACATCAGTACCGCTTGCTCATCTATCTAATACCAGTGACGAAAATGCTCATGATGAGCAATTTCTTCTTTTGTCACAAAGCACTCTGCTGCAGATGTGTCAACATGTATCTGCATTTGGGTAAGGGTAATCTATAGTAGTCAATAAGAAACTGCTGATAAGAAATCCTGCAGCATTGCCTTTTTTATCACATGATATGTTCTTACCGTTAAACTTCTATATTCTAATATGTCAAAGATAGAAAATATTGAAGAAGATTACTGAAAAGTTACCTTTAAGTTTCAAACAGCAACACATGATGTACATATTACATTCTTTATAGATCATGAATTCTAAATTTTATATTTCTTTTTATACCTAACATCATGACCCTGATCTATATTTGTTATACAGGTGATAACCATAATCAAACATTTGATATAATTTGCTTAAAACTTTTTTGTAACATTATTATGAAAAAAATGGACGAAATATTTCGATAAAATAAATTATAACACGGATTTATTTGTTTGTTTCTTTTTCAATATCATTTCATTTATATATAGCCGTTTCCTGAATAAACAACCAATACTACTGGTATTATCTAGCATGTAATCAGTTTCCGGGCTAAATAACCAATACTACTGGTATTATCTAGCATGTAATCAGTTTCCGGGCTAAATAGCCAATACTACTGGTATTATCTAGCATGTAGTCAGTTTCCGGGCTAAATAACCAATACGACTTGTATTATCTAGCATGTAATCAGTTTTCGGGCTAAATAACCAATACTACTGGTATTATTTAGCATGTAATCAGTTTCCTCGCTAAATAACCAATACTTTGGTATTATTTAGCATGTAATCAGTTTCCTGGTTAAATAACCAATACTACTGGTATTATCTAGCATGTTATCAGCACATCAAACGTAATTCTATCCCCCAAGATTGAAAATCATTCTGAAAGTATATGGTATAACCTTATTAGGGATCGAACCATGACAATCGGCTCCCAAGTCGATAATAAATAAGAATCTTTCTATTAGCTGTGTCAATATGGGACTCCGTGGCTAAAGTTGTTATCTTGGAAGCCCTTAAACTGGTCCTTTAATACTGTTAAAGTTGCTCGGGCTATTCAATCGATTATGTGAGGAAGATCTCCGGTAAATATTTTTACACCAGGAAAAGCTGGAAAATCGCCATATCGTAATACAGTTATTGTTACCAGTCTGGCATGTCTGTTGGTGGAGTTGATAGGCTTAAACCACTCGGTGTAACGAAATAAATCGAGAGGCAAAGGGGAGTAACTGTACATGTATCATCCCAACGATTGACCGTAGTTACTTCCCTTGGATTAAATCCTTTCCTATCTAAAGACAATATTGAGATCTGCGTGACCGTGGAATACCATCGTGCGAATGTACTCACTACTTATAACAAGCAGCTTGGATGTATGAACTATACTGTATGTGTAGTCTATTTGGTTTATAATACATATCTAAAGATCAGAGAGAATAAAATGAACTCGATGCTATAATTACTATACTAAGACTGGAATTGTTAATGTAGTGAACGTGAATCTATTTAACCATGGCTCGTTTTCGAACGAGAGTGTTAGTGACTAAAGTTCCAGTCCTTTTAAAGCATCACAGCGACTGTGACAGTAAACGGGTCACAAAGTTCGGGAGCTCGGTCGCAACGGTTCATCGGTCCCATATGTGACCAGAAAATGTAAATCGGTTAACATCTTTAAAATCATGTAAAGTCTAAAAGAAAAAGGGTTTCTCTTACTTTTAGCATAAACAAATTATTGGTGTACCAGTTAAAGATAAGATATTGCGGGATAGGGTTTTGGGTCGATGACTCAGCAAAAGCATTCCCACAATGCACCGGAGCAATGGTGACTCGCTGAAGCGTACACAATAAAGAGCGTACGATGTTTTCGTAACTCCGGCGCTAAGGTAGAAGAGAATTAGACTTCACAGCCTGGTAAAAGGTATTGCTCTGGTTGAATTCATAGCAAACTCATACTAGACAGTTGTCCCGAGAACGCGACTAGTATTAACAACAAAGTAATGAGTATTCGCGGATGCATGTGACTCGACCTCATTTCACCAACAACGTCAGAACTGGATACATTCAGCGATCAATGATAACCTGCATACATTGGAGACATATATCAGCAGACATGATGTTATTGTATATGTCAGATGGCCCGTGATTTAAACTGGGTCATCTGCACATTAGTTTAGTTTAAACCTATTTATTTTACATCGATTGCGAAACAAGCTTTAAGCTTAAATTAATCACTTTCGATGTCTGTTTCCTGGAGACTTAACCAGTACTCGCGCCGTTTGCGTGGACAAATCCCGAATTCAAAACCCGCTCATCAAGAGACTCGAACCCGGGACGTCTGTCAAACGCAACAACGACTTAAGGCTGCACAAATGGAATATTCCACCGGCTGTCGCAACAACGGCTAAGTACCATTAACAAAACCATGGTTAATAAATACAATTACACAATAAAACAACTCACATAATTGCATACAATTGACTGGCAAATAGAAACAGGAAAACAGAGTGGAAAAAGCACTAGCTACCAAACGGATATCACAACATCTTCCCGCACTGTTTGGTATAACACACATATATGTATATTACCCATCAGCAACACACTTGTTGTACTGTACCACTTAAGCTCCCAGATTTCAGACGATCACTTTAAATCAATGAGGTTACAGTTCTAATCACTCATCATGAGTTATAATGTATTTATTACATGCAAATAATATTGATTTAACTTGGTGCAAGTTATCCTCCTTCCAGGCCGGACGTAGCATAACCCCTCCCTGAATTTAGTACTACTCCTGTAGCCAACTACCAACGAAGTATGAGATTTAAAAAGACTTCAAATTTGAAGTTATAAATTAAAATATTTACTGGATTAGAACATTCAATAATGCTTAACCTTTGACATTAATTAAATTCAACCCCAAATTAAATATATGATATATAATATATGCAAACAATCATCCGTTAATAGTTAAACTTGAAACTTTTCCAGTAAGGAAATTTGGTCTAATCCTTTTGCAGCTGACTGGCGCGTTTCAAGGTCCATTTTGGACCCATTTTGAAAAATAATCCCCTGATATATTTTGAGTTTGTTGTGATTCACTAGTCTCTGTGCATTGTCTCTGTTGGTTTGGATGCAATAATTTAAAGCCGACTTCTTCTTTTCTATAATGTTTGTGTCACCCTCACTTTCTCGGTTTCTAGGCACCATGCTAAGTCGCCCGGTTTATAGTAGTGTCATAAATGGCCTAGCTACGTTTCGATGAGCTTCTCAGGTATCGTCTGGCTACTTCGTGGGCATGTAACATTATACTCAGAATGTACTTAACTTAGTCACAATACTTTGGCACACTTACATATATGTAACCAGTGAAATCATAATCAAATCAGCTGACATTCTCGCTTCTCATTCTTTGCCGAGACTTAACAGCTTCAGAGAAAGATGTGTTGACTTGTTAGGTTTGGATTTATATGTCACGGCCAGACAACCCAGGTATGGTCCAATCCACCTGTTCTTCAGCAAGATAGGCCTTTATTATCTTCAGAAGCGTCCTATTGAACCTCTCTGTTTGCCCATTTACCCTAGAGATCCTAGGACAGGTCATAATCTTCATGATCTCTAGCAGTTTTCCAGCCAAATGCAACGCCCTGATCACTATGAATTTTAAGAGGGGTTTCCCACCGGAATTTTAAAATCATTTGGGATGTTTCTAGCACACTTTACCACGTAGACAATTACAATTAACACAATCGCTCCCACGTCGGATGCTCTAACGACTTTACCACGTAGAAAATTACAATGGGGACAATCGCTCCCTCGTCGGATGCTCTAACCACTTTATCACGTAGACAATTACAATGGGCACAATCGCTCCCACGTCGGATGCTCTAACCACTTTACCACGTAGAAAATTACAATGGGGACAATCGCTCATAAGTCGGACGATCTGACCACTTTACCACGTAGAAAATTACAATGGGGACAATCGCTCATAAGTCGGACGATCTGACCACTTTACCACGTAGAAAATTACAATGGGGACAATCGCTCCCACGTCGGACCCTCTGACCACTTTACCACGTAGACAATTACAATGGGGATAATCGCTCCCAAGTCGGACGTTCTAACCACTTTACCACGTAGACAATTACAATGGGGATAATCGCTCCCAAGTCGGACGTTCTAACCACTTTACCATGGAGTATATTACAATGGGGACAATCGCTCCCTAGTCGGATGCTCTGACCACTTTACCACGTAGACAATTACAATGGGGACAATCACTCCCAAGTCGGATGCTCTAACCACTTTACCACGGAGTAAATTACAATGGGGACAATCACTCCCAAGACGGACGATCTGACCACTTTACCACGTAGACAATTACAATGGGGACAATCGCTCTCTCGTCGGATGCTCTAACCACTTTATCACGTAGACAATTACAATGGGCACAATCGCTCCCACGTCGGATGCTCTAACCACTTTACCACGTAGAAAATTACAATGGGGACAATCGCTCCTAAGTCGGACGATCTGACCACTTTACCACGTAGAAAATTACAATGGGGACAATCGCTCCCTAGTCGGGCCTCTGACCACTTTACCACGTAGACAATTACAATGGGGATAATCGCTCCCACGTCGGATGCTCTAACCACTTTACCATGGAGTATATTACAATGGGGACAATCGCTCCCAAGTCGTATGCTCTATTCACTTTACCACATAGACAATTACAATGGGGACAATCGCTCCCAAGTCGTATGCTCTATTCACTTTACCACGTAGACAATTACAATGGGGACAATCGCTCCCAAGTCGGACCCTCTAACCACTTTACAACGTAGACAATTACAATGGGGACAATCACTCCCTAGTCGGATCCTCTAACCACTTTACCACGTAGACAATTACAATGTGGACAATCGCTCCTAAGTCGGACGATCTGACCACTTTACCACGTAGAAAATTACAATGGGGACAATCGCTCCCTAGTCGGGCCTCTGACCACTTTACCACGTAGACAATTACAATGGGGACAATCACTCCTAAGTCGGACCCTCTAACCACTTTACAACGTAGACAATTACAATGGGGACAATCACTCCCTAGTCGGATCCTCTAACCACTTTACCACGTAGACAATTACAATGGGGACAATCGCTCCTAAGTCGGACGATCTGACCACTTTACCACGTAGAAAATTACAATGGGGACAATCGCTCCCTAGTCGGGCCTCTGACCACTTTACCACGTAGAAAATTACAATGGGGACAATCGCTCCCTAGTCGGACCCTCTAACCACTTTACCACGTAGACAATTACAATGGGGACAATCGCTCCCAAGTCGGACCCTCTAACCACTTTACCACGTAGACAATTACAATGGGGACAATCACTCCTAAGTCGGACAATCTAACCACTTTACCACGTAGACAATTACAATGGGGACAATCGCTCCCAAGTCGGACAATCTAACCACTTTACCAGGTAGACAATTACAATGGGGACAATCGCTCCCAAGTCGGACCCTCTAACCACTTTACCACGTAGACAATTACAATGGGGACAATCGCTCCTAAGTCGGACAATCTAACCACTTTACCACGTAGACAATTACAATGGGGACAATCGCTCCCAAGTCGGACAATCTAACCACTTTACCAGGTAGACAATTACAATTAACACAATCGCTCCCAAGTCGGACAATCTAACCACTTTACCACGTAGACAATTACAATGGGGACAATCACTCCCTAGTCGGACCCTCTAACCACTTTACCACGTAGACAATTACAATGGGGACAATCACTCCCTAGTCGGATCCTCTAACCACTTTACCACGTAGACAATTACAATGGGGAAAATCGCTCCCAAGTCGGACCCTCTAACCACTTTACCACGTAGATAATTACAATTAACACAATCGCTCCCAAGTCGGACAATCTAACCACTTTACCACGTAGACAATTACAATGGGGACAATCACTCCCTAGTCGGACGATCTGACCACTTTACCACGTAGACAATTACAATGGGGACAATCGCTCCCTAGTCGGACCCTCTAACCACTTTACCACGTAGACAATTACAATGGGGACAATCGCTCCCAAGTCGGACAATCTAACCACTTTACCAGGTAGACAATTACAATGGGGACAATCGCTCCCAAGTCGGACAATCTAACCACTTTACCACGTAGACAATTACAATGGGGACAATCGCTCCCAAGCGGACAATCTAACCACTTTACCACGTAGACAATTACAATGGGGACAATCGCTCCCAAGTCGGACAATCTAACCACTTTACCACGTAGACAATTACAATGGGGACAATCACTCCCTAGTCGGACCCTCTAACCACTTTACCACGTAGACAATTACAATGGGGACAATCGCTCCCAAGTCGGACAATCTAACCACTTTACCACGTAGACAATTACAATGGGGACAATCGCTCCCAAGTCGGACCCTCTGACCACTTTACCACGTAGATAATTACAATGGGGACAATCGCTCCTAAGTCGGACCCTCTGACCACTTTACCACGTAGACAATTACAATGTGGACAATCGCTCCTAAGTCGGACCCTCTAACCACTTTACCACGTAGACAATTACAATGGGGACAATCACTCCCAAGTCGGACCCTCTAACCACTTTACCACGTAGACAATTACAATGGGGACAATCACTCCCAAGTCGGACCCTCTAACCACTTTACCACGTAGACAATTACAATGGGGACAATCGCTCCCTAGTCGGATCCTCTAACCACTTTACCAGGTAGACAATTACAATGGGGACAATCGCTCCCTAGTCGGACCCTCTAACCACTTTACCACGTAGACAATTACAATGGGGACAATCACTCCCTAGTCGGACAATCTAACCACTTTACCACGTAGACAATTACAATGGGGACAATCGCTCCCTAGTCGGACCCTCTAACCACTTTACCACGTAGACAATTACAATGGGGACAATCGCTCCCACGTCGGACAATCTAACCACTTTACCACGTAGACAATTACAATGGGGACAATCGCTCCTAAGTCGGACAATCTAACCACTTTACCCCGTAGACAATTACAATGGGGACAATCGCTCCCAAGTCGGACCCTCTAACCACTTTACCACGTAGACAATTACAATGGGGACAATCGCTCCCAAGTCGGACCCTCTAACCACTTTACCACGTAGACAATTACAATGGGGACAATCGCTCCCAAGTCGGACGATCTGGCCACTTTACCACGTAGACAATTACAATGGGGACAATCGCTCCCAAGTCGGACCCTCTAACCACTTTACCACGTAGACAATTACAATGGGGACAATCGCTCCTAAGTCGGACGATCTGGCCACTTTACCACGTAGACAATTACAATGGGGACAATCACTCCTAAGTCGGACGATCTGGCCACTTTACCACGTAGACAATTACAATGGGGACAATCACTTTTATAGCGGCACAAGTGAGCAATATTCTGCCCACAGAGAAACAGGAAATATTTTGAAAAGATGTCAACTCTAAAAGGAAAAGTGTTTTTCTTACTTTATGAAACTCAAGCATAAACAAATTAAATATGTCAGAGTTTAAAATAAGATAGTGTGGTTTTCCTGTGTTTGCGGAATAGTCGTTCTGGAGCGATGCAATGCGCCGGAACAATAGCGACTCCCTAAAGCGTACACAATAAAGCGTGTACGATGTTTTCGTAATTCCAGTACTAGGTCGAACACAATAGAATTTCACAGCCTTGTAAAAGGTATTGCTAAGGTTTAATTTTATTGCAAGTCGATTGTTGACAGTTGTCCCGAGAACGCGAGTTGTTTTAAAAAGAAGGAAATGAAAATTCGCGGATGCATTTGACTCGACCTCATTTCAAGAATGTCCAAATGAACAACGTTGGAACTAGATACAATAAACACTGGTAAGCAAGAGACATATATGATGTTACTGTATATGTCAGATGGCCCGTGATTTAAACTGGGTTATCTTGGAAGCTAATTATTAGTAGTCGAGAATACTTGTAATAAGGTAAAGCGTCATCTCGGTCATTAATATTAGATTGTTCGTAATCGAGGATACTTGTAATCAGGTAAAAGATCATCTCGGTAATTAATATTAGATTGTTCGTAGTCGAGGATACTTGTAATCAGGTAAAGCGTCATCTCGGTCATAAATGTTAGATTGTTCGTAGTCGAGGATACTTGTAATCAGGTAAAAGGTCATCTCAGTAATTAATATTAGATTGTTCGTAATCGAGGATACTTGTAATGAGGTAAAGGGTCATCTCGGTAATTAATATTAGATTGTTCGTAGTCGAGGATACTTGACATCAGGTAAAAGGTCATCTCGGTAATTAATATTAGATTGTTTGTAGTCGAGGATACTTGACATCAGGTAAAAGGTCATCTCGGTAATTAATATTAGATTGTTCGTAGTCGATGAAAATTGACATCAGGTAAAGGGTCATCTCGGTAATTAATATTAGATTGTTCGTAGTCGAGGATACTTGACATCAGGTAAAGGGTCATCTCGGTAATTAATATTAGATTGTTCGTAGTCGAGGATACTTGTTATCAGGTAAAGGTCATCTCGGTCATTAATATTAGATTGCTCGGAGTCGTATGCGATAACCCTTATTCTTTTCGATTTCCGATTGTTTAATAACATTGAAATGACTGCCTGTTTCGAGAAAAACATAGTTTTCAACGATAATTATGTATATTATGGTGGTCTGTTAATCTAGCATGTGTTACTTGACCTGTCTCGCATCTGTACTCGATGCATCATTATTCACTAACAGCCGGCTACCTTGATATATAGACGGGAAGAGAGCTTGTGCGTCGTCTTCAATATCATTGCGGTTCGATTCTCTGTGTTATTCCTTGCTTCCTCCCACAGTAACAAACCATTTGT
>JASEVX010000016.1:17629577-17687077 GCA_031761405.1 Serripes groenlandicus
GTAAAGCACTCGCGATTACAATCAAATCGCCAAATAAAATGGATTAAAATGGATTAAGTACCATCTTCAGACGAAAAGGTGTTAGTTGTTTGTTTAATTTACCTTCACCGGTGATTTACCGACTTCTTTAGTAACTCAATAATAAAAACAGATTCAATACATTTTACGTTTTTATTTACTTTAACATACTTTTATCAGATAAAAGATAGAAAAATTGGAAAATAAATAATCGAGTACTCGAATACTTATTTTGATAACCGGTACTCGGACGTCCGACCGAGTACTCGGGTACTCGCGTACTCGGTCCCATCCCTACTAAAAACAAATAAAATAGTATATTTTTAAACTCTATTTCCTTCCTCAAATATGAGTCCAACAGTAAATATTGGGCTTTAGGGAAGTTAAACTTGATAAGGAGTGAGCTATAATATCCAGGATATTATAAACTGCAGGTTCTTAAATCGCATGAGCCTTTACATTTAAAGTATTTCTTGCTAGATAAAAATACTGTATATGATGAACAAGGTAGAGTAGTTCTCAATAATGATATGTCCAATGACTCTGGTTCGGTCTGATGACATCGCACTGCAGTTACTACATCAGAAAAAGAACACAACATTGCACTTGGAACAGTATTTGCATTTAAACGTTATATTTGGCAAACACTTTACAAAAAAATGTTATCTTGACACATATCTAGAGACTGGCCGACATTCGAGATGATCCTTTATAATCCGAGATGATCCGAGTCAAGTGTTTTGTTGTGGCTACAGGTTATCGTGTGTTTGAAGCCGGAAGTAGAATGGAGAAAATCCACATATCTCGAGAAACGGTGTTTCATGTTCAGTTTGAGAGAAACAGTAAGAGAGAGAGAGAGAGAGAGACAGACAGAGAGACAGATACAGACATACAGATATAGTCGGAGAGATATAGACAGACATGTAGAGAAAGAGAAAGGGGTGAAAGATAGCTACAGAGAGATATAGATGTATATGCACATGTATATATAGAGAGAGAAAATGAGAGTGACGAGGCGTTAAGATGATTCATAATATCTTTAACCATCATTACCTAGCATGAATAGTCACGAACGGGTGATTGAAAACGCGTTACATTGTCGAGATAATAGGTTTTAAACCCAACTGTCAATACTGACAGATGCACGTGCCCTACCATGAAACATGCCGCCAGTGCAAACAATATATTAAAGATGTTTAGCCCTTTTGTCATGACCTGCATACGCGTACATTGATGTCAGAGATAAATAGAAACCTTATGTATTGTAAAGATCCATCAATGAAAAATGTATAACATTTCTCAAATCAGAAAACAAAACAAGTGTTATTAAACTGCCATTTTTTGTTAAAATCGAATAATTAATAAGATTACAAAAACTTAAAGTTTAACATTTAATGAAGTTCGGTCTCTTTTTCACATAAAATAATTCTTTCAACTTTTTCATTAATTGCATTTTTTCTCACTTTGTTTGATTTTTTCCAGTTTGGAACCCACGTTTCTGTATATTTGCTAAATGTTTTTATGTGTGTCAATGTCAATGAACTTTGTATACGTCTAGTTAAAGATTCTCATTCTGTTCGTCATATGTGATAACATTGAAATAGTATTAAAAGTGGCATAAAGGATGTGACAGTAATATTTTTAAGACCATTAAACTTTCAAGTCTGAAATATAACCCATCTACGCGCGACGATGGGATTATAAAGGGACAATTTTGTGGGTTAAATTAATATGTTATTCGCTTCTGTAGGTCCACAATCTCTTAGTTATATTAACATGATTGTATTTGCTATACAACAATATAATATATGAAATTAAAAAGACAATATATGAAATGAAAGATACATCTCATTTCCATATTCAAGCAATGAATACACGTTTTATGCGTTATAACTGTAACAAACCCATTAACACCAGTCAAATCGATTGTGAATATAAGGAAAGAACACTTCAAATACGACGCGGAAGCTAAAGAAGAATAAAATACACTAAGCAAAAAATTAAGAGCGCAAATGTTTTTCTGATATAAACGCTGTCAATATATCTTCTTGTTATTCCCAATTTAGCAGTGTTGTGTATAATTTTCTAGGTCAAGACATTTTATTTTGCAAATCATTTGCTTATGTATTCTGCCTTGCTGGTTAACAAGACAGAGCTTACACTATACGTTGTAATTTATTATTCTTTACAAGAAGAACTGCCAACGTTTATTCCAATAAAGGCCTTCGAAAAATGGAAATGAGCTATTTACAATGACGTTCTTGCCTTTCATTAAGTTGTAAGAACAAGTTCAGCGTCCGAGGACACAATATACATAGATGTACATCATGTTTACAACGGGTTATTTGGAGTTGTGTTGCCTCTCCCGTTTTCAACATTCAAAGTATATCTCTGTTAGTATTTGTAACAATACCCCATTATTAATATACAAGAAACAGAATGTAAGATTGATGAAAAACAGTCTGTAGTGAAGAGGGCTGTCAATCAATAGGTTGTTAGTTCGAACACCAGCGAGGCCAATATTATTCCGAACGTTCGACAACTTTCATAACATAGGCGTCATTCGTTTTCAACCAATTAGCTAACAGACTATATGGAAAGGCAGAGAGTTGACTACAAATTATTTATTGTGGAGAAATGTGGTGAGCAAAGGATAGGTGAACTGGCTACTGTGATATGAAAGAATGCTGGGAACGGCGTTTTTCCGGCGTTTTACCAAAACCAATTAATTAACGTGAATACTGAATGATAAGCTGTGCTTAGTACTAGTACTCTACAATGTTAACTTGATATTAAATTTGTTCAAACACCTAATTTGTATTATGACAACATACATGCGTGAGCGTCGTTAATAAATACTTGCACACAAGTCATTATACTAGCTCTCAAATATTTACTTCTTAAACATGAATGGCAATTTAATTTTGATAAGAGTAAAATATATACGCAATAAAAACCAGTTGGGGGAATTCCAAACTGTTATGAACAATTCAGACTTCATAGGATTACAGGATTTCATTATTATCGCAATTCGATAGACATGGCGGACTATTATACGGATTTGTCATTAATATTATCTCGTGTGATGGACGATATAGGAGTAAACGAGGAATGTATTCGAAGACGAAGGAAATCATGGCTACTGGTAGAAAACATTGATACTTTATGTGACGAACTACTACTTAAACAAAGTACCATATCTTATATTTTCGGAAGTAAGACAGAGGGAACCTCTACACCAGGATTACAATCAGATACTGATATGCTGTTTACGTTAGGGTATTTTAATATCATTCAGGATGAAAATGACTGGGAGTTAGGGAAGGTAAATATGCTGATGACTGAGACAGAATATCCGGGATATTGTCAATTGCAGCATCTAGGATTTGACGAAGCTGTACCGGTACAAATCCTGCTTGAGAATGAAGATTTGATGTATGATGAACAAGGTAGGGTAGTTTTAAAAAATGATTGGAACGGTTCAAATATTTTTAAAACCAATTCATTGTTTGAACGTCCTAACAGAAGAAATGGACCTGCATACATTGTTCGAAACCGACTTGATAAACTTGAATTAGATACGGTAATGGCATTTAAGTGTAACACGTGGCCAAAACAGTTCAGACGAATGTCGCTATGTCAAAGACCTAGGCACTGGCCAACACCCGAGATGCTCCGTTATATAGAAACAAGTGGATGTTTTATTGTGGCTACGGGTCATCGTTTGTCTGAGAAACCGACACTAGAATGGAGAATATCCACATCACTCGCAGAACGCTGTTTGATGTTCAGTTTGAATATCACACAAATTCGATGCTATATACTCCTCAAAATTATCACTAAAACATTCATAGAACACCGTGTTCCGGACGTGATATCTAGTTACATTTGTAAAACCCTATTATTTCATTGTGTTGCAAGAACAAATACCGATTTCTGGACGAAACGAAATCTGCTCAACTGTGTGAGTAAAGTCCTCTCATATTTGCATGTAGCCTTAAACAGTATGAACTGTCCGAACTATTTCAACGAGTCGGCAAACCTTTTACTTGGAAAAATAGACGAGGTTGAACAGAAGAAATTGTTGCACATAATGAAAAACATATTTGAAAGCCAAGGAGGGTTTTTATTACAAATTCATTTTGACAATATCAATGGAAGATTGATAACATATAGTATTAAAAGGTGTTCTATGCTGTCATGGGATGAAAACGAGAAAGTCAGAAAAATACATTTCATATATTGTCTAATGTTGTTGATGAACTTCTTGGTGTTATTGGTAAAATGTGTTGATAGAGAGGTTTTCAAAGAAAGAAATCGACTACTACGTCTATCGATCAATTATGCGAGGATATGTTCTGCAGTCCTTTCTGTCAGTGTAACGTTAATCGTAATACCGTGCAGTACATGCCATTTGTTAAACGTAAACAAAGAAGAGGCCTTACTACTAAGAATATTGCACTTTGTGTGACGTTCAGACCAGCAGAGATTCAATGCTGTCTTTAATAATTACGGTTGGCTATGGTAAGATCACCAAACGAGGGAAATGCACACAGACATGTAAACAGGCATAATTTGATAGATAAGGCTGCCATAGATCCTCTTCCATACATATACTTCCTACAGTACATGACACACAGACGTCTTGGACAACGAAACCCAAGGAAAACGTCTCTTTTGAAATTGAGATTCTGTGCTTTGACAAATATGTCATTGAGTCACAAGAAGGCAGCATTAAACCTGTTAGGTCAATGTACGGAACTTAGGAAGCAGCCTGAGCGAGCACTGTTGTGGTACAAACGAGCATTACGTGTTCCCAAGAAATAACACTGCTTAATCGCGCATCGAAACATTATCTTCCATTAACTATTGTCACACCGGAAGACTGCTTGATAAAATAAGCAATGGTTCATCGAACAGTTTATATCCATGCTAATTGAACTTGACCATTTGTGCTTCGACACACTGCGTAACAGGAAGAGTGGCGTACAACCAAATTTAGCATTATTGTAGTACGTAAGGTATTTATAAGATCGAACGAGAAACTTTCTCGCAATAAATTTAATTATGCACGTGCGTGTGATCAAGGAACAATACAGCTCATTGACTTAATGTTTTAAGAAATGACACATGATATATATTTGAAAGTAAAAGCTTCTTTGCAAAAAGGATATGTGTTCAGGACCATATTGTAAGAAAAAAATGACACTTTCACTTACACTTCATTATTGCCTTTTTGTTAACGCATTATGTAAATACTCAATGCAATTAATTAGGAACTCTCTCCGTCCCGTCTGTTGTTAACTTTTAGAAGAAACAACATTTCCTGAACAACTGGACCAATTTCCACCCAACTTCATAGGAACGTTCCATTGCTGGTCCTCTTTGCAATTTGTCAAATATTTCAATTATATGTATATACTTTTTTTTTCCTTACAATTAAGATATTTTGGATTTAAAAAAAAATCAATTTGTTTTGTATTAAACATTTATTTCCATCAATGTGTTGCATAGGTAAATACCTTGTGAATTTTCGGAAACAAGGCTTTTATATCATAATTAAGTTCCTAGGAATAAAGCAATGTTGTCAATAGGAATGTTTCCATCCATTAAAGAACTAGAACTATTTGAATAAACACAACATTGATTTAGAAGAGAAAATATTTAGAAGAATGTGAAATGAAAATTGAATTTCCATTTTTAACTTATTTTACAAATTTCGCTACAAAATGTTGTTAACGTAGCGGACTCGAAAAATATGTCTGGTGAACACTTATCAATGAGAAGTAAACATTGCTATGCAAGGAAACTAATATAAATGAAGAGGCAGTCTTCTGTTTAGATCACCTAATCCGATGACTCAATGTGATCTATTTTGAGCACACTCTGTCCGCCGTACGAATTCCCTACATCGTTTACTTTAAGCTTCAAACGAGAGCTAATGAGTGATGGAGAGAGAGAAAACGAAGAGAGAGGGGGGATTTGGAGGGAAAGAAAAAGCCAGAGATACAACTAGAAGCCTTGGTTGAACTTAACAAGAGGGTCATTAGTCCCTGAGAGTGAGCTAGTTAACGGATCAAATAAACGAAATAATTTCAACAATGTTAATAGAGGGTCATCCAAGGAACATTTGGGAATCAAAACAAACATTCTGACAAAGTATCAACTTGCTCAAAGTAAAAATGCCTCCGGTGTATAAACAATATTTTCCTACAATTTGGCCATTAAGAGAACCCTACTGACCAAATTTCAAGATGCTAAAGGAAAAATTGCGGCTGTTACAGTGTTAACAATATTTACCTTCAATGTGGCCTTTTCACCTATTTTTTAAACAGACATGGCCAATATTCGAACTTGGCCTACATATCACCAATACAAACATTCTGATAAAGTTCAAACATGCTCAACTTAAAAATGCAGCATCCAGAGTGTTGACCTAGATATCATTCAGACAAACATTCTGACAAAAGTTTAAGTAGATTATGCAGAAAATGCGGCCTCCAGTGTGTAAACAAGATTTTCCTTCAGTTTTGCTCAGTCTTTGACCCGACATGACCCATATTCTAACTTGGCCTATATATATCATTAGGATAAACATGTTGACCAAATGTTAAACTGATGAAGCAAATAATGTGGATTCCATAGTGTTAACAGGATTCACCTTTAATTTTGGCAAGTGACCTAGTTTTGAACAGACATGACCAACATTCAAAGCCCTAGTATAACTTAACAAGAGGGCCATGAGGCCCTGGATCGCTAACCTGAGAATGTGCTATTTTTAGAAAATTCATGTTTCTAACGGATCATATCATCGTAATAATTTCAACAATCTTAGAAAAAGGTCACCCAAGGAACATTTGAGAAACAAGAACAACATTATGACAACGTTTTACCATGCTCAAGTTGAAAACGAAGCCTCTATAGTGTTCATAACAATTCTGACACAATATGACCAATATTCGACCTTTATATCATCAAGACAAACATCCTGCTAAAATTTCAAAATGATGAAGCAGGGATTGCAGCCTCTAGAGTGTTAACAATATGTTCATTAAAGTTGGTATATTGGTTTAGTTTCTTACCAAATATTACCCATATTCGAACTTGACCTATATATAATTAAAAACACCAAATTGAAAACTGCTCAAGTAAGAATTGCGGCCTCTAGAGTGTTAACAAAGGTTTCCTTCAATTCGATCTAGCGACCTACTTTTAGACCGACATAACCCATATTCAAACTTGACCTACATATTATCAAGGCAAACATTCTGATAAAGTTTTAATATGCTCAACTTTAAATGTGGCTTCCAGAGTGTTATCAAGATTTACCTTCAATTTGACCTAGTGACCTGATGTTGACCTCATATGGCCCAGTTTCAATCCTGTCAAAGATTTGATAGAGAGGAATGTTCTGTTAAACTTTCATAACGATCGGATGAAAACTGCAGCATGTACAGTGCTGGCAAGGCAAACGTTGACGACGGACGCTCGACGAACGACGACCGACGGACCAAAGACGACCACAAAAACTCTCCTTGAGCATTTCGTGCTCCTGTGAGAAGAAATAGCCACACTTCCCATTACACCGAACAGAAAGATTGAGTGAGTGAGTGAGTGACATGATATAAACAGATAAAGAGGAACACTTATGACAGTATTATTCTAAAGTTTAACAGTATTCTGATTAAAACTAAGTAAAGATAATACGAAATAAAATAATTAATTTACATTCAACAGTTTCAATGTAATCATTATTTATAATATTAAATAGCAAGTTCAGCAAAATAGAATAACAGTTACTACGATTATAAATACCATATATAGCTCAGTCATGTAATATAAGTAATATCATTGTTTATAATATTAGTATAAAATATTAAATGCCAATCTAACTAAAACACATTAGCATCGACAATAAATACCATTGAGCTAGAAAGTGTCTATCAATGGTTTCCTTATTCAACATTCTACGTATCAAGCTGCTGGACAAAACACAACATATATCATAGAGCTAGTTCTATTATTTACAAATATCAATAAATACAATTATAACCCTTTCCCAATTAGTGAAACATCATAATGCATGTGGCAAAAGGAGAACGTGCTCTCCATGAGAGCTAGTTCTATTAATTCCTAATACCAGCCAACAAACTTTTAACCCCTTTCCAAGCATTAAGGCAACATGAGCACTTTCTTCTGTTGGTACAGTGCTTGCATCTATACTCAATTAATACTACTTTCGCTTTTAGAGATCTTCTATATTTTTGTATCGAAGTTTTTTAAAGTCATGACTAATAATATTTTGTATATCGGTAGTCTTAGTGATGTATAAGGAACGATAAGATATGAAAGTGTTTATTAATGGGACATGTCTGTAACATATTTAGTTTAACAATATAATATATAAACTAAAAAATACCACACCCGGCCCTTTGGGCCTAATCAGTTGTATTCATATATACATATTGACATATATTATGATATAAAGTAACATGACATATTGTTATTCATAATCGGCGATTGTGCTGTCTTTTTTACGATGTTTTCAATATGGCTATACATAATCTGCGATTGTGCTGTCTTTTTTACAATGTTTTCAATATGTATGTTTCTTCAGTAGCGTTTATAAACTATATTCTGCCCTGGTCTCATGATGTACAACACAAAACCCCGCTTCAGATCAGTACGTATGAGTTGTTGGATCAGACTTTAACTCTGGTTGTGCTTAAATTGCAGAACTTGAGAAAGTTTTGAAACTGTTTAAAAGTTGTCTTGAAATATTAGAATCACAATTCTGGGATCAAATTAGATCAATAATTTCACTTTCCATTACAATACACATCTACGTATTGATCGTTTATGTTTCATTTGTACTGGGAAGTCATACCAAGTAAGTCAAGGTGTGTACATTTTCATGACTTTTAATTAACTTTTTTCAAGATTATTGCTGAAATAGTTTTGAACTATTGATTTCTTACTTAGTTGTCACTATTAACAATATTTGAAGAAGTTTTCAACATTTCAAAAAAAAAATCGATCTGCATCTGGAGCTAAGCACGTTTAAGACAGACAACGATCCCGCAAAAGACTGGATAAGAAGAAGTAACGTGGTCTTCATTCAATCACATGTCTTTAGCAGTCTTTAGAGCCTACGTTGTGGATACTTAAAATAATCCTCTTGCTGAAACCACAACAAAGGTTTCGGGGGTATAATACGTATTTTAGAACGTAACAATTTTCATTTGTTTGGGCTCTGAACTATTCATATATTACATAACCTCCAATATAGTTTGTGAAATTGAATTTAAATACATGAAATCAAAAAGAAATATAAATTTACACGAAAGAGCCACAACTAAATCAAATTAATGATTGATATGTGACAACAATTCGTCCCCGAAAACTCAACGTCGAGGTAGAAAACACGTTGATGATATATCTTATTCCTAAACCCGTAGATAAGAGGCGTTTCTTGTACATATAACCGACAAAACAATATTTAAATAACAAACATAAATGCATGATTAATTGTATCGACAAATATATTCATATGTGTTCGTTCCATAATATTCATATATATGAAATGTCATACGATTGCGCAGTACATGCCTTTACATGTAAAACCAAAGCTCATATATGATGTCTTAATGCATTTGTGTAAAGTAAAGAGCCGGACAGACCTGAGGATAATAAACAAGTTATAGTCTTTGTAAAATAAAAATAAATGAAAAAAAAGCATAAAAACATACAAATTTGAGAGAATGTTATCATGTCCAAGAACTAATATGTTCACTTCTCTTTAAAGCAAGCCGTCACTGTTATCATTTGACCTCTCGTTACTTTTCGAAAGTATGGCGTCACACCGTCGTCATAATTTACGAGTAACAACAACTTCACTGTCCTTGAAAGAAACACGTCATATCGACTTTAAAGACCTCACTGTGATACTTTTTTTGGAAAGTATCAGATAATATTCTAATAATGAATTATGATCTATTTATAGGTTTTCGTATACCTCCCCGCATACTTTTGATAGTATGACGTCATACATGTACTGATATTGTTCCTGAAAGAAACAAAAGAAAATAACATGACAAGTTTCAATGAAAATCTATATTATGCAACATGTGTGTGATCAATATTTACCTTTAATAAAGCTCCATCTCAAAGATATGATCCATTGGTGGAATATGGTAATCAAAAATAACAAAGTTTAGTTAGAATGTGATCCATATGTAGATTACAATTACATACCTATACAAAGGTTGGTGATGTAATTAAGATGGGATGTCATTTAGATAAGTATAAACTTATGTATTTGACATCGAATGGGGATGAAGCTTTTAGTTAATATTAATAACGCTCAGTATCTGCTGCCTGAAGACCTAGCCGTTTGTGTGAAACATAACCAAACGCAGAACATGCTTATCACGGGATTCGAACCCAGAACCCGTGGAAGGAGAGGCCGGCGCTCGACCTCTGCACTAATGTGTTCTACAAGTTTTGGAGAGTTACAAGTGAACAACAGGTTTATATTATTCCACTAATATGTCCTATACAATGTAATTAATTAATTTAAACTCCGTTTTCAACGAAATTTCAGTTATATCACGACAGACAGTTAACTTAATTTATTTTCCGATATTTCTCGTACCGGTACTTAGTACTACACACAACATTCATACGCGGCAACTGGCTACCTTCTCACATTTATTATTTCGCTGAAAGACGAATGCCATTCGTCACATTGCATGTAGTCTAATCATCGTAAAGAATAAATGACCAAACAGAGGCTCGAATTTACGATTCCCTAGATCCAATGGATTGATAGCCCCCGTATCTAGCGATTGAGCTATCGCTATTGGTGCTCACTGAGTTTAATGTGTTTGTTACCGTAAACGAGTCCTCCCGTGAGAAAAGGTACAGGTTGGCTTTTTGTAGGTTATGATATGACTCAAAGTAGACACATTTAAACCTATTATACTAGATACAATACCATATGTGCTAATGTGTTGGAATACATGCATCATTTAAAGTACACAAAACAAATATATATGAATGCCAACTGTACCCTTTCTCATTGACAGACTCAAATGCACACGTATACCCTAATCGATGGAACCAAATTGATATATTTTTCAAGGTGTAACTAAACTATTATCAATATAAAACATTTATGTAAAACATGAAAGATGGCTTCAAATCGGAGGAAACGGATTTGCTTAATATATACTCTCAAACTCAGGGACAATTATTTTCAAGCAATTGTCTTTATCACAAGGCTAGTGGGATCGAATATTACTTTGAACTCTAATATATAAATATTGGCGAAGTATGTAAATAGTACTTCTTCATGAATTTACCATTTTTACATGTTACACATTTTGACGCAAATGCAACCGACATATTTTGAAAACATTTTGGCAAACACAGAAATTTCGTCAATTATAGCAATATTTTTAATCGTAATTAATATATATACTTTCTTTAATGGAGATCCTTTTCATATTTTGCCACCATCTTTTGAAACTGGGCTGTTACAGAATTTGTTGTATGCGGGAAAAAGTATATGAGCCGTTCCACGAGAAACCAATATTATGGACTAGACGTAATGTATCGATACAGATCAGCCTTCGCAATCCCTGCAGGCTTATCCGGGCCAACCCATTCCATCTCTGGGGATAGAGGTATAGAGTAGTCATTCCTGAAACATAAATTCAACAGCAGCCGAAAGGTGTCGTCTTTGGTTAACCTGCACGGCATGCTAAGGCTGATCCGGATCGATTATTCACGTAGAGTCCACTTACAAATGTAGGTATTGCAGCTTTATCTGTCTCCTTTAACAGCTTCACCGTCTCCACAACGTTAATATGGCCACCGTCCATTTTCATTCGACAGAATTCGTTCACCAGTGCAGCTACGAGGCTGCTTCGGAATGACCCCGTCCTGAAGGTTTATACATGGACGTTTAATTGATTGATTATTTGGTGATTCACGGCGCTTTCAACAATGTTTTAGTTACATAACGGTGTTACCTGGATAAATTACCGGTACTACTGGTCCATTTATTCTAACTCCAGCCAGTCAGTCGTAATGCTAACTCCGCAACCAAGGAGGGCAACCATTGATACCATTGATACCATTGTTAAATTATTTGAAAGTGGCTTGTCAGATGTATTGCATATGCTCAGGTTGATCAGGTTGGTTTTCGGAGAACACGGTTCGATATCGATTTAAGGAAACATGTAAACGATTTCATTCTGATGTCAAAACCATTTCACTGTTCTAAAGCGAACAGTTTGTTCAATGATATTCAATTTGATCAAACTATGTAATGTTGTTTAGGGTTTTATCTTATATATTGATACCACAGATATTGTTTAATTTGAAGTAGTCTTCATCTCATTCTATTCTTACCTACTTACTGCACTCTGCGCCTGCTCAACATGTGGGGAAAATATTCTACTTCATTCAAATTCATGTGTATATTGAATCCTTATTATGACCATGAATACAACATAGTAACCTAAATGTACAGAAATTAGCTTAGTTTAATAGACAAAGTCATTAACTTCATGAATTGCATTTTTCCATTTTTTGATAACACTATTTTCATCGTGATATTAAGGTATGTACACACCAACAGTATATACAGGTATTTCATTTTCATTTAAATGTAGTTGAGCAACAATTGAGTTGTATAGTAGTAAAATGTGCTTTAGCACGAACAGGCACAGTTTGTATCTCGTTAAGTTAGCTTACACTATATCTCTAAAGTTTCAGATAAATCTGTGTAAATGTGACTTTCTACAATCACAAACAAAATAATCGTAGTATTTTCCATCAATATAACGTTGAAAAGGTAACCAAATCGTGAAGTACGATAGTCCTGTAATTCGAAAGAACGCCGTGGCGGTCCGTCTGAAACTTACGAGCAATGAATGAGTACAGGTTCACTTTCGGATAGACGATCTTGGTACCCGATCACGTGGTCTAAAAGTTCAATCATTGACCTTCGGTCCTCAGGAATAGCTCGACCATCGTTCCAGTTCGTGTATTCGATTTGACGAACAGTCGATTTGGTATTGACCTTAACAAATAAAACGCTTTAATTACATATCCAGTGTTTAAAAAAGGCATGATACTTGAACAACTAATAACAATTATAAAGTAAACGACATCAACAACACCAATATCAATGATGTTTATAATAATAATAATAATAATGATACAAATAATACAAATATTATTAATATTAACAGTAATTTTAATAATTATAATAACATTACTAATCATATTTTATATTACTACTTCTGTATTACCGATCATCGAAGATATTACGAATACATAGGACAATACCAAGTTAACAGACAAAGTTGACACAGACATTGAACAAAAGTGACAAATATCGAACATATTTACACAAACATCATTCATTGTAGAGCTGATTGAGAAAGCGCATATATATCGATACAGATACAGAAACCATGTACATAACTAATATTCTAAGAACGGGTTTACTGGAATAACGTTTTACAATCCTTGCATGCTTTTACTGTAATGCCTTTTATTGTAATTCCATTCAATACTCCCGATTCTCAAAAACTTGGTTTAAATGATATAATACTTATTACCTTCTATAGTGCATTTTATTTTAGTCGCATATATTGATATAACAAATGTCCTTTGACACTGCTATATATAACTTAGGTTCGGTGGTTGGATATACTGGAATGACATTTGATAATGCTAAATACAAGTACACAGTTAAAACACATAATAATTAACTGTCGTTCAATGGTAAGACTACAGCAATGTACTAATCACATTTTTGACAAGGCTAACTACTTTCTATTCTCGTTGGATGGGAAAACTGGAATGTCCTCTGACAATGCTAAATATATAACTTCCGTTACTGGAATGCCATTTCATAATGCTAAATGCACGTACACATCTAAACTACATAAGTACCTGGCGTTCAATGATGGTAGGGGCTACTGTAATGTTCTAATCACCTTCGACAAGGCTAACTACTATCTATTCTCGTTAGATGGGAACATTGGAATGTCCACTGACAAGGCTAACTACTGTATATTCTCGTTGGATGGGAATATTGAAATATCCACTGACAATGCTAATTACTGTGTATTCTCGTTGGATGGGAATAATGAAATGTCCACTGACAAGGCTAACTACTGTCTATTCTCGTTGGATGGGAACATTGAAATGTCCACTGACAATGCTTATTGCTGAATATTCTCATTGGATGGGAATAATGAAATTTCCACTGACAATGCTAACTATTGTCTATTCACGTTGGATGGGAACATTGAAATGTCCACTGACAATGCTAATTGCTATATATTCTCATTGGATTGGAATAATGAAATTTACACTGACAATGCTAACTATTGTCTATTCACGTTGGATGGGAATAATGAAATGTCCACTGACAATGCTAACTATTGTCTTTTCTCGTTAGATGGGAACATTGAAATATCCACTGACAATGCTAACTATAGTCTATTCTCGTTGAATGGTAATATTGTATGTACTCTGACAATGCTAACTATTGTCTATTCTCGTTGGATGGGAATATTGGAATGTCCTCTGACAATGCTATTTACTCAGTTTATTTACTTACTTTGGTCGGATGGGGATACTCAAATGTCCTTTGGGTAAACGAGCTAAATGTTTTTTCTTCCATCAGTGACACTTTAAGATGCTCTTCTAGTTTTTTGTCGGTCGACGCCAGAGTTTGACACACCTGTAAACACAAACCAGTAAATAAGATAAAATAAAGAGTTGCAAATAATTTAGATTATGTGTAGGGCATGGAATGTTTCAAGTTGTACTTAAAATCATGAGCACAAATCCATACCCGTCAAACATAAACATAGGAAAGTATTATAAAATAATTTGGAAATGGTTTGGGTTGAAAACAATTTTGTAACGCATGCAACAGCATTTCAGTCATGATATGGCGTTTTCTGCGCGAACTACCAGTATCAATACCTTTCAGTGAAAAACTTAGACCAGAGTATGGAAACCATTACTACCAGCCTTTGGTAAGACAGGACCCGGGAACAAACCTGGCCCTCCCGCTCACGGGATTGACGTCATAACATAACTAACTGAATCGGTACGGCCGCATATGAAATAAAAACTAAAATGAGAACAAGCAATGCCAATATTATAAAATGGACATGCATGAACAAGTATTTATTGTATATTTATTGATTGATTGGTTGGGGATTAACGCCGTTGTCAAAGATTATTCAGTCATATCACGGCGGCCAGTTCACCTACCCACGTGTTACCGGGCTCACCAATACCAGTAGCCCACATTAAAGACTTTACAAGCAACTGAAAGCTTTTCCACATCATTTTAAGCCAATTGATGGAAGACCAATGGCGCTTTTCATAGTGATTTTTTTCGGAAAGAATGACAGCCAAGCTGAAGTTCGAACTTGCAACCCATGGATTGACAGCCCACGTCGCTACTGAGTTAGCTACCGGGGCTAGGCATTTATAACAATATAATCAAATGCTGCTAAAACTCGAGTATAACCCGAAAAGGTTATATTAACATAATCAAATAAAATATTTTTATTAATATGATGATAAAGATAATTCGATATCGGTTGCATTATGAAAGCATTATTTTTTGCAAATATCCTAGTTATTCTATGTTCATTATGACATTTCATGTTTTGATATTGGAAGCAAAAGCGAATTGTATTTATAGTAAATGTTCAAGTCATGCGCAAGTAACATAACAATATATTTCGATTTCAAGTTTACCTGATAATTTCCAGATGAAGAATCCGTTACCATGACAACAGTTCTAATGTTATGTTCTATAATAAATCTCCAAAAACTTTCACCGGTGACCAATGACGGTGATTTGGCTAGTATGAGAGACAGTTTCCCTTTGTAGTCCTGTATAAAAGAAATATGGTGTTTGCAAAGGTAATTATAGTCAATATTGTTTAACCATTCACTCTTTGCAGACGTGTTTAACGCATGTGCAGTAAACGCATTTTGAAAACATTGTGGCTAACGGAACAATTACTAAAGATGAAGCACGCGAGGCGTTAAGATGCAACATAAGAAAGTAAATGAAAATGTTTTGAAAAATAATGACCCAAATAACCACATATTGTCAATTTATTAAACCATCATTTGAATCATAGGGGTCTGACACGCTAATCAATTAAAGCGAAAATTGAAAAAATATTATATTTAGACATGGGTTCCAACTTCCTCGTACATTTCACTGGCTTGTCTTTTCTTCTCAGTGTATCGTCGTCGTTTTCATTTCCTTATTGAGTTTGGGTTTCGTCTTCACACTGAAGACACTTTATTTCCGGCATTTCTTTATTTGCCAATTGACCCTTAACTAAATAAATCCATGCTTACCTGACGTTTATCTTACAGTTCAACATACTATTAGTATTGAAAAAGACCTTATACTCTGACACAGTACATGTATCAAATGGTCGCATAGTAGCGCATCCTATTGCAGTGAAATAAGTTTGACTTTAACTCTTTAGCTGCCTAAGGCAATTAAAAGCTTATGCAAACAATGCTGATTCGGATAAGACAGCTCGCATTGAGCTGTCTCTCGTGGAATTTGCATTGTTTGCCAATAAGACATTGCATTTCGCCAAATTAAGTTGTCGAATTTTCAGCATTGAAGAGTCCATTTTGAGAAATTCGGCAGTAAAAGAGTTGGTTATCTTTACAGAACACAATCTTACCGTAACACAGACCGCGCCTAGTTGAATAGCGAGCGCTCTTCCTTCGTGTCGATTCTCGTCATCTATAAATGAAAAATAGTTTACAGAACACAATCTTACCGTAACAAAGACCGCGCCTAGTTGAATAGCGAGCGCCCTTCCCTCGTGTCTTATCTCGTCATCTATAAATGAAGAAATGAGTTTCATAAATCCCTTAAACATGTTCATTCATTCTAGACTTGAACTCCACACAGGTGGATCAATATGAATGGAATAACTGTTGTATGTTCAAAAGCGATAGTTTTCTCATGGAAATAATAATAAAAGGAGAACAAGGAAGTTGTGGCGAACAAATAGAAGAAGAAGAAGAAGAAGAAGTTAAAGAAGAAGAATAAAGGAAGAAAAAGAAAAGGAGAATGAGAGGGGAAAAAAGAAGATGAAGAATAAGAAGAACAATAGAAGAATAAGCTGAAGGATAATAAGGAGAAGACGAAGCAGAAGATGAAGAAGAAGAATAATGAAAGAAAAGGAAGAATAAATGAGAACAAGTTAAAGAATATGACGAAAAAGAGAAGGAGACGAAGAATAATGGTATGAAAAAAAGTTAAAGAATATGAAGAAGAAGGAGAAGTAAAATAATATGAATATAAAATAGAAGTTAAAGAAGAAGAAAGGAGAATAAATTAAAGAATATGAAGGAGAAGGAAAGGACGAAGAATAATATGAAAAATAGGAAGGAGAAAAGAGGAAAGAAAAAAGAGAAGAAGAAGTGGAAGAAAATAAAAGAAAAAGCAGAAGAAGAAGAAGAAGAAGAAGAAAAAGAAGAAGAAGAAGAAGAGACGAAAAAGAAACAATAGAATAAGGATAAAAAGATGATGCAAAAACGGAGAAGAAGAAGAGTTCAAAGGAAAGACATACACAATTGTTGAAGAAGAAGAAGAAGAAGAAGAAGAAGAAGAAGAAGAAGAAGAAGAAGAAGAAGAAGAAGAAGAAGAAGAAGAAGAAGAAGAAGAAGAAGAAGAAGAAGAAGAAGAAGAAGAAGAATTTGAGGAAGAAGGAGAAGTAAAATAATATGAAGATAAAATAGAAGTTAAAGAAGAAGAAAGGAGAATAAATTAAAGAATATGAAGGAGAAGGAGAAGGAAAAGACAAAGAATAATATGAAAAATAGGAAGGAGAAAAGAGGAAAGAAAAAAGAGAAGAAGAAGTAGAAGAAAATAAAAGAAAAAGAAGAAGAAGAAGAAGAGAATAAGAAGAAGAAGAAGAAGAAGAAGAAGAAGAAGAAGAAGAAGAAGAAGAAGAAGAAGAAGAAGAAGAAGAAGAAGAAGAAGAAGAAGACGAAAAAGAAACAATAGAAAAAGAAGAAGAAGATGATTCAGAAACGAAGAGGAAGAATAGTAGAATCAAAGGAAAGACATACACAATTGAAGAAGAAGAATAAAAAGAAAAGGTGGAAGAAGAAGACGAAAAAGAAGAAGAAACTTTCTTTACATGTAGCAGAGAGTCTTCTAATGTTTATGTTTGAATATTCATTATCAATCTCCTCGTTATTCTGCTGGTCCTTTTCTGCTATACTGTCAACAATCAACTGCAAACACACATAACAAGAACATATTCTTAACTCTTTGTCAGATACAAATTCTTTCTGACACCTCTACAGCAGACGTTGTTGAAAATGTAGTGGCAGAAGGAGAGTTTACCTAGGAGCATAATATAGTTTTGCCAAAATGTCTTCAACTTGATTTAATAAATGTTTCTTTCATTTAAGAGTTTCATCATAATTTGATTGATTGATTTTAATGTCGTATGTTGTCGGTTTGTTGTATGTGGGAAAGTGTTAAACAAATGTTATTCTCGTTGCTTACTTTAAAAGTGCTGAACTCCAGATGGAAATCAACATTTTAAAATGTTTAATCTTCTGCGAATATTGCTAATAGTTACAACAAAGTAAGTAATAAACGGTTAAAAACTGTTTTGGCAACAAATATTGAAAAGCATTCAATTGAAAGTCATTGAACATGTACAAAACTTGACTTACTGGGTATGTCTACACACGATCAATGTGTAGAAGTTTATTGTACTGAACAATGAAATGCTTACTGTTGCCCATAATTATGATTATATTATTTCAAGACAATTGTTGAACAGTTTTAAAACTTTGTCTATACTATCTATAATCTAGGGTTCAGTACCTTTAACACTTTGACTATAATATATATAATCTAGGGTTCAAGACCTTTAAAACTTTGACTATAATATATATAATCTGGGGTTCAGCACTTTTAAAACTTTGGCGTTAATGGGGTTCAGTACCTTTAGCACTTTGACTATAATATCTATAATCTAGGGTTCAACACCTTTAAAACTGTGACTTTATTCTATAATCTGGGGTTCAGCACCTTTACAACTTTGACTATAATATCTATAATCTGGGGTGCAGCACCTTTACAACTTTGGCTATAATATCTATAGTCTGTGGTTCAGTACCTTTAACACTTCGATTGGTTATACTCTGTTACACATCACTTTCAACAAGAAAGTAGTGCTCGGAAATGCTGCTACAATGATCATTGTAAGACATGATATGAGCCAGCGCATGAGACTCGGTACAAGTTGGCCTTTCTGCACGGTGTCACTTCAGACAAGCCGGTCCATCTGTTTAATCTTATTAGAATCTTCACCAGCTGGTAAACGCTTCTGAGACACTTACATAAGTAATGCAAGAACAGGGCCCAATGTACAGCGGAATTTGTTTGGACTGATTTAAATGGGGTTGGAATCAAACTTGACCAAGGGAGAACACGATCTACACTAGATCCAATTCGGCCAACACTACTTAGTGATAAGTAATACTTAAATATTTAAAAACTACATTTCATCATTTGTATTTCCCTAATAAAATGTCAACATTTCTTTTCTTAACAAGTATTGTTAATCGGCAAGTTAAATATGTATGTCAACCTAGTCAACGACTTAAAATACATTCCACGCTTCATGTTTTACAAAATAATAAGGAAACAAAAAGATGAAATGAGCCGTTCTATTGTTTTTGTTTTTTGATGATGTATGCTATGAATTGTGATGTATACGTTATCTGTTGTTATACTTACAAATATATGTGTTGTAAATAGTATATAAATTTAAATAAAAGAAGCATAATCCCGGGTTCAACCCCCACGACACGACGGTCATGGTAGAGTACCCTTGATCAAAGCACATTTCCTAGCTTAGTACTGGTTTATTCACACAGACGGTCATGGTGGAGTACCCTTGGGCAAAGCACATTTCCTAGCTTAGTACTGGTTTATTCACACAGAGATCATTAATAAGTGAACTGTCGCGACGGTCATGGTAAAGTACCCTTGATCAAAGCACATTTCCTAGCCTAATACTAGCTCAGCAGGCTGTCGAATCAGGGATTGTAAGTTCGAACACCAGCTGTTCTAATATTCTTTCCGAGATAAGACCAAATTCGATGTGACTCGTAAAGTCCATATGGAAAAGGGGCCAGTTGCTTTAAAAGTCAGTTGTATGATGTACTGGTGTGATAAAGCCAAAAAACCATGGGTAGGTGAATTGTCCGCCGTTATATGATTAAACAAGTGTTGAAAACGCCGTTAAACTCAACTTGACGTACCTGATACTGTATCCGTAGTCGAGAAGTGTTGGTTCCTGGATCGCTCTGTGCCAGATAAGTATATACTTCATCAAGTTGGTTCGACCAAATAAAATGGGTTCCAAACAGCAACGCATCGGCAACGGCTTCGTGCAGGTAAACAAATTGATCCTTTGAACAAAATTTAAGAATTTGTTATGACTTTATTGGTGGAATCTATGTATGTGTCCATAGTTGAATTGACCATATACAATGGATACCAAACATGAACTCTTCGGCAACAGCTTCATGAAGGTTGCATTTGACTTTATAGGAGTTATCTTGTTAAGTTATATATGTATATACACCTAAGTTGATCTTATAAACAGCGTATCGGCAACGTCTTCGTGCATGTACATATATTGGCCTTTTGAAAAAAATCAATGGTTTTATTTTGGCTTTATTGGCGGTATCTATCTGTTTCAGATATATATATATATATATACTTCTTCAATTTGGTTTGTTCATATAAAGTGGGTACTAAACATCAGCGCATCGGCATAGACTTCGTACAGGTAAACATATTAGATTCTTTGAAATAGCAATGATTTTATGTTGGCCTTATTCGAGGTATCTGTTTGTGTAAGATATGTATACACTTCTTCAAATTGGTTTGCTCATATAAAGTGGGTACACAACAGCAGCTTTTGTTTTATTTGTTTTATATGGGTTTTAACATTAAACATTATTTCAGTTATATCACGGCAACAGTTTACGTATTCTCTTAACCCTGGGTAAACATCCCAGTACTAGGCTAGGAAATATACCTTTCCAAAGTGCAGCTTGCTATGACCGTCTTGCGACCAACGGGGATCAACAATGGGACGCCCGGTTGCAATTCCCCCGAAGATTACCACTCGACCATGGAGACAAACAGAAGCACATCGGCAATGGCGTCGTGTAAGTAAAGATATTGGTCCTTTGGTTACTTTTCAACACCTGGACACACACATCATAAATAAACCTTTATTTGGTTGTTAAACCCTTTCTCACACCTGGACACACACATCATATATGAACCTTTATTTGGTTGTTAAACCCTTTCTCACACCTGAACACACACATCATATATGAACCTTTATTTAGTTGTTAAACCCTTTCTCACACCTGAACACACACATCATAAATAAACCTTTATTTGGTTGTTTAACCCTTTCCGACAAACGACAAATGCGGCAGACGACTTAAAAATGTTCTGACAAAAACATGAAAAGTATCTATAACTAAGGAATCTTTAGTTGCAGTAGCGATACTGGGCTTTGGTTGTAGATGGGGCGTGAACTTGTGGACTTGCGAGACCGAAGTGACTACGAAACAAACCGAATGGCAAGGATGCCTAGCCAGGTTTGTGTTTACATTCTGCCGTAAAAAAGTTCAGTTTGGTTGATCTTGTTCCCTGCTCAAATAATTGTTTTATTCTTGCCATCCAATATGTCAGAAAGTGAAAATGATTGACACAACTTTGAATGAATGTACAAACACACGGACAAACTATGGGGAAATGAGTCGTTCCACGACATAACCAACATAATGAACTCTGCGTAATTTATCGACCCAGATAAGCTCGCGCAATCCGCACAGGCTCATACAGGCCGGCAAATTATGTCTCTATGAGATAAAGGTATAGAGTAATGATTCGTGAAACGGAAAATCCACAGGATGCGAAAAGTGTCTGCCCGGGTTAACCTGCACGGCATGCTTAGTCTGATCCAGGTCGATAAATTACTCAGCGTCCACAATGTTTTCTCGTGGGACGACTCAAATGATCTCTGCCAAGACAGTGGATACTATTTAATCCTGTACCTTAGTCTGCACCATGCATGGTCTCTGTTCACGAAGGGTGGTCACGGCTTGAAGGGGTCTCACAGTGCCTTCTCTCTTTCCTTGGTTGTATAAATAGTCGACAGCTATGTATAGTTACCCGTTCGCCCAACGCCGGCACTGCATGAATAAGTACAAGAAGTATATTATTCAAAATTAACATTCAGACTGAGAGGAGAGATAGTGATATATATATATATATATATAGAGAGAGAGGAGAGAGAGAGAGAGAGATGAGAGAGAGAGAGAGAGAGAGAGAGAGGAGAGAGAGAGAGAGAGAGAGAGAGAGAGAGAGAGTAGAGAGAGAGAGGAGAGAGAGAGAGAGAGGATGAGAGAGAGAGAGAGAGAGAGGAACGTACATACATACAATGAGAGACACAGACGGAGATAGGGACATGCAGGAGAGAGGCAGAGAGAGACAGAGAGAGAGAGAGAAACACAGAGAGTGATAGACAGACACAGAGACACAGAGACACAGAGCGAGAGAGACAGAGCCAGAACAGTGGAGATAAACATACAGACATACAGACATACAGACATACAGAACATACAGACAGACAGACATACATACATACGTACATTGAAAGAAAGAGATAAGTAGATAGCGAGAATACAAGAGAGAGAGAGAGAGACAGACAGAGAGACACACAAAAAACAGACACATATACACACAATGTGTACAGTGGGATTTGAGAACGAACGCTCAATCCTGGTTAGTGACAAAGATCGTGCATGGGACTCGTCCACGTGTCGTTAGCGATAACAACGATTTATTGGGCTGGAAGTAATGAAGGAGGCGAAGCTATCGGGTTCGGAAACGAGGGCAGCGGGTGGAGAATTAGATGAACAATAGGGAAACGGCCAAGGCGAACCAAATGAACTTTTGACAGCTGTAAATATTATCACGTGGAAATATAGAAGGATTATATAAACATAATAGTAATGAGAATTTGAAAAATTATTTAATCATTTTGATATTATTGCTTTAGTTGAAACTTGGAGTTCTTTTAAAGGTGAATTTAACAAGTTTTTAAATGGTTATACGTATTATGACTGTGTTAGGAACAAAAAACAAAATGCTATAAGAAACAGTGGGGGGGTTGGTGTGTTTATTAGTGATATTCTTTCCAACAAATTAAGATAACACAAATATTTTGAACTTTGAAAACTGTATTGTTTTACATTTTAATTGCTCATGTTTCAAAAATCTAAAAGACATTATTATGTGTTTTGCTTACGTTTCTCCTGAAGGTTCTAGTATATATGATGTTGGGGAACAGAATGGTATCCTTATATTAGAAAACAACATTATAGAAATAAGATCAGAGTACCAAGATTGTCTTTTCTTTTTGGCAGGGGATTTTAATTCTCGTACTACCGATTTTTTAGATTTTATTCCAAATGATAATTTAGATTTCGTATTTGGAGACGTTGATTATGAAAGTGATAATTTTGAAATGAGAAGAAATAATTTGGATTGTGTTCGCTACAATAATTATGGTAAAACTCTTGTAGAATTATGTTGTTGTAATAATATTCATATCATTAATGGTCGTCTTTATGACGATACTCGTGGAAACTTTACGTGTATAACTCATAACGGTGCCAGCGTTGTTGATTACAATATCGCATCTAGTGATCTTTTTCCATATATTTCATATTTCTGTATTGAAAACCGTGATGAATCGATACATTTCCCACTAAACTGCCAGTTTAAATTTCCTAGTAAACATGTACAGCAAAATATTGAAACATCTACACAAAGACCAATTATAAAATATAAATGGAAAGACGAGTATAAAGATGTATTTTTAGAAAAATTCAGGAAATTATTAACTGAATCACAATACCAATTAAGTAATGATGTAAATCAAACAGTCAATATTATAACACATATTTATGCCACATCTGCTGAATCTATGATTTTAAAACAAAAACGTTCGAAACATATAAATGATACCCAACCACCTTGGTGGGACGTGGATTGCGAAACGTCTAAACAGAGAAAATACGCATTATTAAGATTATTTCGATTGACAAATTTACAAATCGATCTCATAAATTATAAAATGTGCAGAAATGCTTTTAAAAATACTTGTAAAAATAAAAAATGTCAATATGAAAAGTTAAAACGCGATGAACTCTTAAAGTCGAAAAAAAAACCTTCATTGTTTTGGAAAACTATTAAGCAAGGTAATGCCAAACCTCGCAATGATAACAGTATTTCCGAGAACGATTGGGTAAATTATTTTAAAACTCTTTTAAACACGGAAGATAATCGTAATCATAATAACGAGGAAATCTTACAATATGTAGCCTTAGATAATAATGACGCTTTAAATGGTCCTATTACTACCGTGGAAATAATTACTGGAATTCGAAAACTGAAATCTGGGAAGAGCGCAGGTCCATGTGGTATTGGTGCCGAGTTTTACAAACATACTGAGAGTGAAATAGCTCCAATTTTAAATGTATTGTTTAATGATATATTAAATACTGGAGTTTATCCAGATTCATGGGCTGATAGTATTCTCTGCCCAATACATAAAGCAGGATCTAATAATGAGCCTGGAAACTATAGAGGTATTTCTCTTATAAGTACTATGTATAAAATATTTTCACATATAGCAACTACAAGAATTTATAATTGGGCGGAACGTGAATGTAAAATCGATGAAGCGCAAGTAGGGTTTAGGAAAGGATATTCTGCAGTAGATAATATTTTTTCTCTTCAGTCTATGGCACAGAAATACCTTTCTAAGAAAGGGGGCCGTTTTTATTGTCTCTATGTGGACTTCAGCAAGGCTTTTGATTCTTTAATTCATGAAAAAATGTTTAGAACGATTGCCAGGAAAGGTGTAACTGGTAAATTGTTAAATATCTTTGTTTCTATGTATAGTAAAACTAAAGCATGTGTACGCACAACAAATGGTCTTACAGAGTCATTTTCTTGTAATATCGGAACTAGACAGGGGGACAAAAGTAGCCCAATCTTATTTTCTTTGTATATAAACGATATATGTACTATTCTGAGGGAACGTTGTGGTAGTGGAATTTTCATAACTAATGATATACCTGATATTTTATGCCTATTATTTGCTGACGACGTCACACATGTGGCAGAAACGGCATCAAAATTACAAGTTCAACTAAATGTTCAACACGAATTCTGTGTTTCATCTGGTATGTGCATTAATCTTAATAAAACTGAAATTATTGTTTTTAGAAACGGCGGTAGACTTAGGTTATATGAAAACTGGGCATATGACGGGAATCGTATTAACACAACATCCTTTTATAAATATATGGGATTATTGTTTACTCCCAAACTGTCATGGTCCTCTGCAAAACTTAAACTTGCAGCCCAGGCTAAAAAAGCCATATTTGCTATACGAAAATACCAACAACCGTTTGGTAAGTTTCTACATAATGATATTTTTAAACTTTTTGACGCCATGGTAACACCTATTTTATGTTATGCTTCAGAAGTATGGGGTTATGAATATTCTGGAACAATTGAAAAAGTTCAAGTAGACTTTTGTAAATATTTTTTAGGGGTTAACAGTTCTGTTAATAATAGTGTTGCGTTAGGTGAATGTGGTAGACTTCCTTTATGTATAACGTATCATACTAATTGCATTAAATATTGGTGTAAATTATTACATATGCACAATAATCGTTATCCGAAAAATTGTTACAAAATGCTCAAGTCTTTAGATGAAGCTGGTAGACTTACATGGGCTTCAAATATTAAAAAACTCCTTTTCAGATACGGGTATGGTTTTGTTTGGGTCTCTCAAGAAGTTGGGGATATTAATATTTTCATTAAACAATTCAAGCAAAGGCTAATAGATTGTATGAAACAAGATTGGCACGGTAGTATTGAAGATTCGCCACGTTGTGATACATATAAATACTTCAAAACCTTATTAAACCCAGAGAAATAGTTATGCATTGACATGCCATTTTTACATAAAAGAGCAATGTCACGTTTTCGCTGTTCTAGCCATAAGTTTAAAATAGAAACCGGTCGCCATCAGAATATCGATCGAGAAAATCGTTTCTGTCAGTTCTGCGAAATTACAGAACATTCGAAAGTTGTGGAAGATGAATACCATGTATTTTTTGTATGTCCGAGATATTCGGATATACGTCTTCAACTTTTGTTATCTTGGTACTCTGATGAATCTGATCTTCCCAACTTTTATAATATTCTACAAGTCGATGACACGCTTAAAATAAGAAAACTCTCAAATTATATTCATCACTTATTAAAAAGAAATGAACAACCAATTAATATAAGTACGTAACTCATTGAATTGTTGTAAATAATTGTAATGTATTTTGGGCCGGAGGCTTGTTTACGAAATAAAACATTTGTATTTGTGAGAGAGACAGAGACAGAGAAAGAGAGAAGTAGAGAGAGAGGGAGACAGACAGACAAAGGGAGAACCAAAGAGATAGAGAGAAAAAGATGCACATGCATATATTCGGTATAATGGAAGTTGTCTATACGGACATGTCCAGTTGTATTACCTGCAATGAACAACGACCGGGTATGTCGTCTTTTAATGTCGCTCCGTGTCCTTGGTAACTAGTAACCAGAATCTGACCAATGACCATGTGCTGTCAGGGACGTCCTTGTCCGGCCAGGCCATATAGTGGTATTGGGGTCACTGTCTTCGGCCCTTCTTCATTCTGTCAGTTAAAATATATGAGCATAAATACTTCTGCGTACCGTGAAGATACAGGGTAATGTTTTTGAAAGCCGCTATGTGGCCTTAATGTTGGTATTTCTCGCGAGACGGGCTCAATTATTGTTTGTCAACGGACGCACTTCTACATTATTTCAAACTATCATATATCATAGTCAGCAGTTGTTAGAAACTTGCCTTAAATGGATCACATTTTGTTATTTCAATATCAGTTGTTTTGAAAAAAACCTACCTTGTAATTTCGAATTCTCGTATAACATAGTCAGTGTCTGTATTATCCGACATCAACTTTATTGTAATGTTCCCATACGTCACGGAACCCTTCTTCGGCCAATACTGTATGCATTTTTCCTGTGATCAATAAATATAGATAGATATATAGTTATTCGACAAGCACATAAGTACATAATCAGTTATTCATATATGTAGAATACATATTCAATATGAAAGGATAAATTAGTATTCCTTTTTGATAAACCGACAAGCAAAATTAAAAAAGAGAAAATACAAATAAAGTTCTTATACATTTTAGGGTAAACATAATTGAAAATAATGATTTCAATATAAACATAATATAAACATAATATAAACATAATATAAACATGTATTATATACATGCATACTGTCTGGTGTCAATACATGGAGACTATCACGCGAAATGAAATAATTCGGATAACAATTCGTATTTGACTAGAACAAATACGGTACCAACTACTGTAATGATACGTTACTGAAATATGATGTGATGTTATTATAAAATATGGTATCGCGTTCTGTTATTAAGAATATAATAATTTGTAGTATGTTTCTATGTTTAGGCTTAAATTGTTTGTCAGGTATACAGTAAAAGGAATAATATTACGTTGCAACAGCGATACCTGAATTTGTATTGTCTACTCGGAGCTTGTTAGAAATATACCTATTTGGTCTCGCGAGATAAAACTTTACTACTCGCCTCGTAGAATGATACAAATCCATGTATCTGTATTTCATATGTTTTAGATTTTTAAAAGTGTAACATACATTTCCCATTTCTAACAAATAAATCAATGTAACGATCTGTTAAAAGCGTAACATACATTTCTCATTTCTAACAAATAAGTCAATGCAACGATCTGTTAAAAGTGTAACATACATTTCTCATTTCTAACAAATAAGTCAATGTAACGATCTGTTAAAAGCGTAACATACATTTCTCATTTCTAACAAATAAGTCAATGTAACGATCTGTTAAAAGTGTAAGATACATTTTTCATTTCTAACAAATAAGTCAATGTAACGAACTGTTAAAAGTGTAACATACATTTCTCATTTCTAACAAATAAGTCAATGTAACGATCTGTTAAAAGCGTTACGTACATTTCTCATTTCTAACAAATAAGTCAATGTAACGATCTGTTAAAAGCGTAACATACATTTCTCATTTCTAACAAATAAGTCAATGTAACGATCTGTTAAAAGTGTAACATACATTTCTCATTTCTAACAAATAAGTCAATGTAACGATCTGTTAAAAGCGTAATATACATTTCTCATTTCTAACAAATAAGTCAATGTAACGATCTGTTAAAAGCGTAACATACATTTCTCATTTCTAACAAATAAGTCAATGTAACGATCTGTTAAAAGCGTAACATACATTTCTCATTTCTAACAAATAAGTCAATGTAACGAACTGTTAAAAGTGTAACATACATTTCTCATTTCTAACAAATAAGTCAATGTAACGATCTGTTAAAAGCGTTACGTACATTTCTCATTTCTAACAAATAAGTCAATGTAACGATCTGTTAAAAGCGTAACATACATTTCTCATTTTTAACAAATAAGTCAATGTAACGATCTGTTAAAAGCGTAACCTACATTTCTCATTTCTAACAAATAAGTCAATGTAACGATCTGTTAAAAGCGTAACATACATTTCCCATTTCTAACAAATAAGTCAATGTAACGATCTGTTAAAAGCGTAACATACATTTCTCATTTCTAACAAATAAGTCAATGTAACGATCTGTTAAAAGCGTTACGTACATTTCTCATTTCTAACAAATAAGTCAATGTAACGATCTGTTAAAAGCGTAACATACATTTCTCATTTTTAACAAATAAGTCAATGTAACGATCTGTTAAAAGCGTAACATACATTTCTCATTTCTAACAAATAAGTCAATGTAACGATCTGTTAAAAGCGTAACATACATTTCCCATTTCTAACACATAAGTCAATGTAACGATCTGTTAAAAGCGTAACATACATTTCCCATTTCTAACAAATAAGTCAATGTAACGATCTGTTAAAAGTGTAACATACATTTCTCATTTCTAACAAATAAGTCAATGTAACGATCTGTTAAAAGTGTAACATACATTTCTCATTTCTAACAAATTAGTCAATGTAACGATCTGTTAAAAGCGTAACATACATTTCTCATTTCTAACAAATAAGTCAATGTAACGATCTGTTAAAAGTGAAAGATACATTTTTCATTTCTAACAAATAAGTCAATGTAACGAACTGTTAAAAGTGTAACATACATTTCTCATTTCTAACAAATAAGTCAATGTAACGATCTGTTAAAAGCGTTACGTACATTTCTCATTTCTAACAAATAAGTCAATGTAACGATCTGTTAAAAGCGTAACATACATTTCTCATTTCTAACAAATAAGTCAATGTAACGATCTGTTAAAAGTGTAACATACATTTCTCATTTCTAACAAATAAGTCAATGTAACGATCTGTTAAAAGCGTAATATACATTTCTCATTTCTAACAAATAAGTCAATGTAACGATCTGTTAAAAGCGTAACATACATTTCTCATTTCTAACAAATAAGTCAATGTAACGATCTGTTAAAAGTGTAACATACATTTCTCATTTCTAACAAATAAGTCAATGTAACGAACTGTTAAAAGTGTAACATACATTTCTCATTTCTAACAAATAAGTCAATGTAACGATCTGTTAAAAGCGTTACGTACATTTCTCATTTCTAACAAATAAGTCAATGTAACGATCTGTTAAAAGCGTAACATACATTTCTCATTTTTAACAAATAAGTCAATGTAACGATCTGTTAAAAGCGTAACCTACATTTCTCATTTCTAACAAATAAGTCAATGTAACGATCTGTTAAAAGCGTAACATACATTTCCCATTTCTAACAAATAAGTCAATGTAACGATCTGTTAAAAGCGTAACATACATTTCTCATTTCTAACAAATAAGTCAATGTAACGATCTGTTAAAAGCGTAACATACATTTCCCATTTCTAACAAATAAGTCAATGTAACGATCTGTTAAAAGCGTAACATACATTTCCCATTTCTAACAAATAAGTCAATGTAACGATCTGTTAAAAGCGTAACATACATTTCTCATTTCTAACAAATAAGTCAATGTAACGATCTGTTAAAAGCGTAACATACATTTCCCATTTCTAACAAATAAGTCAATGTAACGATCCGTTAAAAGCGTAACATACATTTCCCATTTTTAACAAATAAGTCAATGTAACGATCTGTTAAAAGCGTAACATACATTTCCAATTTCTAACAAATAAGTCAATGTAACGATCTGTTACAATATTTGGCTTTAATAATGAAGTATTATACTAATTCACCTTTAAAGGTGTTGAAATCGATTATTTTAATTGAGTTTTATACTAATTCTCCTTTAAAGGTGTTGAAATTGATTATTTCAAGACTACCATATTATTGATATATTTATTGAAACAATTGTTCATGATATGATTTTTGTTTGTTTAAACTTGCTATCAATGTTTTAGTATTTTAGTTTTTATACAATAAAGTATATTATATTTTATTGTATTAATATAAAAGATCGCTGAACGTGTAACATACATTTCCCATCTCCACTATCTTATTTAACATAACGATATGTTTACAGTTGTATTGTATTGTATTGTATTAATATAAAAGATCGTTAAACGTGTAACATACATTTCCCATGTCCACTATATTAGTCAACATAACGATATGGTTACAGTTGTATTGTATTGTATTAATATAAAATATCGCTGAATGTGTAACATACATTTCCAATCTTCACTATATTAGTCAACATAACGATATGGTTACAGCTGTAATGTATTGTATTACTATAAAATATCGCTGACCGTGTAACATACATTTCCCATCTCCACTATATTAGTCAACATAACGATATGTTTACAGTTGTATTGTATTGTATTGTATTGTATTAAAATAAAAGATCGTTGAACGTGTAACGTACATTTTCCATCTCCACTATATTAGTCAACATAACGATATGGTTACAGTTATATTGTATTGTATTGTATTTATATAAAATATCGTTGAACGTGTAACGTACCTTTCCCATCTCCACTATATTAGTCAACATAACGATATGGTTACAGTTATATTGTATTGTATTGTTTTGTATTAACATAAAATATCGCTGAACGTGTAACATACATTTCCCATCTCCACTATGTTAGTCAACATAACGATATGTTTACAGTTGTATTGTATTGTATTGTATTGTATTGTATTGTATTGTATTTTATTAATATAAAATATCGTTGAACGTGTAACGTACATTTCCCATCTCCACTATATTAGTCAACATTATGATCTGTTTACAGTTATACTGTATTGTATTTAATTGTATTGTATTACTATAAAAGATCGTTGAACGTGTAACATACATTTCCCATCTCCACTATGTTAGTCAACATAACTATCTGTTTACAGTTGTATTGCCAAATCATTCTCCAGAACTCTTCCACCATCTCGCTTATCGGACCTGAAATACAAATAATGAACAAGCTTTGAAAGAGTATTCTGGTCTAGTCCATTTAGATTAAGAGTATGTATCATTATGTATGATTTGCCTTTTTGTTCGGGGTGTATGTGTGTTAATTGTAAACATGACAAGAAACTGAACAGTTTACATCAATCCAAATTATTGTAAATACAATTGGTGTCTATTGTCTATTTTATACAACTTGTCTGCATGGTGGGATTTACCTTTGCCGAGTGATTGGTTTCTGGGAATTGGAACCGCGCGGTCCTGGGTTCGATCCCCAGTCGATCATGATTGAGTGTCCTTGGACAAGGCAAGCCTAGTACTGGTCTGTTTGGATCACGAATTAGTGAACTGTCGCCATGATATAACTGAAATACTGTTGAAAACGGCGACAAACACCAATATTACAATTTGTCTGGGTGGTGTTTACGCCACTATCAACATTTGTTTGACATTACTGCGTTTCCTCTGTAAGTTACTAGTACTACAGGTTCATTTATTTTGATACCATCGAGTAGGTCGGTATGCTAAGTCTAAAGTACTGAGCACCAAGAAAAGCAAGCCATTACTACAATTGTTAATGTAAGTGATATAACCCGGCCGGGATCCTACCCGTCTTAATGCACCCGAGGCAGACGCCTCCACTACACTACCGGGGCAGCCCTTTCCTCTTAGACTGTTGCTTTTTCAATCGCGTGTAACAGATAAAACATTGAGTTGTTTTGATTGGTGAAAATACTAAATCTCTGGTGACTGGAAAAGTTACAGTTTATAGTTGTCATTGGTCAAGTATAACTACCCGGGTAAAAACAAACATTTAAATAGATGGAATTGTAACGCTGATTTACCTTGAGATGCTATAAATTTCTTTACCTTCTCGTAACCCTGAAGAAATATGAATAAAGACATTTGTTTTAGTTCATTCGTGACAATAAATTATCGAGATCTAGGAAACTCTAAATTAAAATAATAAAGTAACATTTATTATTTGTTAGAAGCTTGTCATCCGATTATTGAGAAATAACAAACAGGAAAGCATGTCTAGGTTACAATACACCAAACACATTCCTTCTTTGTTTCCACGTAAATCGAAGAGTTCCAGTCCTCAATTGTCACACTTTCTAAGCGTGTCTCATGAAGAACACTATATATAATTGAAAAGTGTTACCTCTACGCGTAAATACAATCCAAAGAAAACGGGGGGAGGGGGTCATGCATTATGCAAGAAAGAACTCAGCACGCGAAAATGGTTACCGTCATTTTGGACTAAATCGGACCCGGAAAAAAACCGCTGTTTAGCATTCTCTACTTTCTTTAACTTCCAAACAAGGTCAAAGTACTATGATCAAATCAATTATTTCAAGTGCATTCTATACACATTTACAATGAAATTAACCTCAATGTAATATACGCAATGCAGGCTGGTGATGGTACAAGTATACACTCATTTCTATGCAAACGGTTATTTAGGGAATATTTGGCTGTAGATCAGCATGATAGCGGATGTATTTGGCGTAATTTGATGGTATACAAATATAAATATAACCTTATTCACCATATATGCAACCTTTGTTTAGAAGAAAAATACTTCATTATCCACAGACCTGACATGTCTACTTTGAACAAACGGAATTAACTCCCCAGAGCGTGTTGCCATAGAATAAATCACCGATTGTAAAACTTTTAACTTGATAGATAGACAGTGACATTTGTGACCAACGATCATTATGTAAACTTAGGCCTCGTTCCTTACGAAATAAATCTGTAAAACCATGTAAAAGAATCGAGTCTTAATTTCATTTTGTAAACATATATATTAATTCCAGATGGACGAACATGGTCACAATATCGACAACGAGGTATTTATGGAACTTACTACAAGTCACGAGTAATTATATGCTCATTTAATATATATTATTCAAACACATCAGTTTTTATTGTATTCTTTGATATTTTTCCTTCTATTTTCTATTTGGTAAAAGGATGCAGTATCCGTCGATATTGCACGGGTTGATATTGCAAGCATTGAAATTTGCACTCTGATGTGTTACACGTGCTGCTAAGGACGGAACTATTTCCATACAGTAACGTAACAAAGCGCTCTCATCCAACCTTTGATGATTTAGAGACCATCAATCTTCTACATCTACTTTGTAACTGCCTAGGGCTTAGTACATCGCAGGCAAGTGAGGCCATCAAAATGGTTAAAAAACAACCAATTAGGCATATTTACAAATAAAGATGAAATAAAAAAACATCTGTGTTGGCTTAGGCTGTGTATGAATGCAAACCGGACTTGACTCAGTCTAACAGACGTGATATACGCAAGGTCCGGGGGAAGGGGGTTCCCGTCTCTGATAGTCCTTGGAAAAAAACTGTGCTTATACTGTTCGTAGTACAGTGTTATATATTTTATAGATAACACGTAATGAATAAGGACGGAACTATTTCCATACAGTAACGTAACAAAGCGCTCTCATCCAACCTTTGATGATTTAGAGACCATCAATCTTCTACATCTACTTTGTAACTGCCTAGGGCTTAGTACATCGCAGGCAAGTGAGGCCATCAAAATGGTTAAAACACAACCAATTAGGCATATTTACAAATAAAGATGAAATAAAAAAACATCTGTGTTGGCTTAGGCTGTGTATGAATGCAAACCGGACTTGACTCAGTCTAACAGATGTGATATACGCAAGGTCCGGGGGAAGGGGGTTCCCGTCTCTGATAGTCCTTGGAAAAAACTGTGCTTATACTGTTCGTAGTACAGTGTTATATATTTTATAGATAACACGTAATGAACAAAACGATAGACATACAAAAAACCCAATCTGGACTATTTATAGCATTATCTGTGTTTGTAAATGTAGTTTCTTGCGTAATAATGTGACGTGTAGATCAATAATATTGCTCGATTGTAAGGACGTACGCTATACAGTTGTCTTAATTGTCCTTGACGGTCTATTATAAGTGTATTCAAACATAACGAGGGATTCATAACTGTTAGGATGAATAAGCAAATGATTGTGTAAAAGGTAGCTCTTCAGTTATGTTTGTTATCCTCAGAAGTTTAGTAATGCAGTTAGTAGACATGTGTTCGATTTACTGAACATACTGCGAGGTCAAACAAGGCATCTAAATCGTAATAAAAACACAAAGACCCAGGCGTAAATACCGGAATAAGATAATACACGAGTTCTTAATGAAAAACACTGTTAGAAAAAGCGTTACACATCATTTTGTCGACGTTTCAATTTCGTTTCGACAAAAATGGCGGTTAATAAATTATATTTTCCATTACCCTAGCAACCATCGGAAAGGAGAGTATAATTGCGCGATAGAATGTTCATGTTTATTTATCTAAACAATCCAAAACGAGTGTTATTTGTTCAAAATAGTGAAGTGTTTAAAACAAACAAAACAACACATTTTGAATAGCCAATTTTAAATTATACAATAAAAAGGTTATTGCATGATTATGGAAATCTATTTTGTTGTGACTCGTTTCTTCGGCAGAGTTCTGTCCTCAAAAGCTCGGGCAACTCAGCCGAAAGAACTCGTTCAACACAATATGTCCCCATATAGATGCATTAAACTATATTGTTGCACATGTTATGTACCCTTAAACTTCTTTGCGCTTTGAAATTGTGAAGTTGTCAAGAGAGGGTGCCTGCTTTATCGCTTTATTTCTTAAATCCAAACTAAATGTTATGAACTGACATGAAGTATATATTCGGTTGAAGTCAGATTGTCCTCATAAAAATCTTATTTAAAGCTGTAATGTACTTGGTGGATACTGCTAACAACCCTCAAACAATGTATTGTTTTATGTACATCAGAATGCACCCTTACTTAATGTGTAGATCAATGTTAATGTCACATCAATACAATTGGATAGGTTCACTTCAGCTATATGTCATTCGCAGTCATTATAAAGAGGTAGAACAAACTTTCAAAACTGAAATGAACAGTGAGTGCCCGGCTGTATATATTCAGGGGACTCTAAATAGAAAATATGAAAATCCATGAAAGTCCCTACAGTATTCGGACAACTTTCAAAGGATACTTTGGGTAATCTCATACTTTCCGTGGATACCCCAGTATGTTTACGGATAACCTGGAATTGTTCTGTTGGCATCCCGGAACGGTTATGTGGACACCCGGAATGGTTCCGTGAACACACCGGAGTATTCGGACCATTTCCAGCGTTTCCGCATCTTAACATTATATTCCTTGGTTTTGTTCATGATTTTTCCATGGATTCCCTGTATTTTCCATCTTTTTGTTGTATCTTCTGTTATGAGTCCACAGAAAGGCTACAGCCAGGAAAACTTACGTTTATAAAGGACGCATTAATGTATTCTGATTCTAGTGAAGTATCAACTGCTAACGGTACCCGGTTATGGTCATCTGAAAGGCGTAAAGAAAATACATAACATAATACTCAATATATGTAGTGGGTTATTACTTATAACGACTGCAATCATTGTATAAGAAATGTCATCGTTTTATTTTTATGTGTCAATATTGTCTGTTTCTATCATTTTAGATATATCTGAAAGTGGAAAGAATGGTATTAAATGCATTTGGATATACTACCCAACGAGCATACGTATTTACATATTTATCTTTTCAGAATATCTTTGATCTGAAAGATAAATCTTCAGGTACAGAAATAATCCACTTATGGATATTCGACGTATTGATATTAAACGGTGTTTCATAGCCACCGTTAGAGCGATGTTGCAGAAAAACTACCTCATCGTAATTCTTACACGTGTAGACATAAAGATATGTGTAGGTATCCTTACCAAAGGATCCAAATGGATACTGTTTATCAGAAGTTTATTGTGTATGCTGATCTGGCTAAACACTGGTAATAAATGCTTAATAGCCGGGGTTCGGAGAGCGACGCTCATTTAAACTAATAAGTCTTTTAATCCAATAATATGTTTGTTTTGGCCACGTTACAGTCCCGTGGACTGCAATATTGGACAAGGCCGAACACTGGGGACAAATTAAACAAATCGAGACCCTCATCGAGACCCTCATCGAGACCCTCATCGAGACCCTGTATTGGTTATATACAACTATTTGTAGTCACTCCGTCAAACAGTTTTATACAATATGCTGACTATCGCAAAGATGATGTCATGATGCCGTAATCAATGTATTCACTGCGTCATCAGGACACAATCTGTATATATTCAGAGTTAAGTTTGTACTGTTGAGTTCGCTTTGAGTATACACCTTTATGTATTCACTGCGTTTAACTGTTTGATAACATATGCCGACAATCTGATAATATGACGTCATGATACCGTCATCAGGATACAATCTGTATATACATGTATACAGAGTTACGTTAGTACTGTCGTGTTTGCCTTCTAGTACTTTCGGATAGTATGATGTTATGATGCCGTAATCAGGAAACACTCTGTATATTTGGAGAGCTATGTTTTTACTGTCGAGTTCGCCTTCTATTACTATCGGGTGGATGACGAGTTCACCTTGTATTGGCACTGAGTTTGCCTTATATTAGCCAAGGAGAAATCCACAGTGGCCTTGTAATTAGCGTCGGGGCATTTGGACCGGGCGTCCCAGGTTCGATCAACTTTCACCACACTGTGGTCATGGTTGAGTTCTCTTTGGCAAGGCACATGTTCTAGCCTAATAAGTTAACTGTCGCCGTGATATAACTAAAATATGCTGAAAACGGCAAGAACCCTCAACTTAAGTATAAGCATAGTTTAGGTAGCAGGCCTTTTTTTCTTGGCATCTCACGAGTCAGATACTCTGACCCATTCCCAATGGCAAAAGTCTTTAAAGGCATGCAGAATTCCCAAACGTGACATATTTATCCTGGTCTTTTATCCCCAAATAGAAACCACCAGCGCTTAATTTTCCAAAATGCCTAGGAAAAGGCCTGACTAGGTATGACGTAGATATTGTTTAAGCTAAACAAGAGCTGTATAACCGATAGTTAATAAATATGCATTTGCAAAAGTCTGTTAATAACGATGACTTCATCACACCAGTTATCCACACAGCATACGTTCCAAGAAACTCCAAGCCTAGACTGTTAACTAATTGGAGGAAGACGAATGGCTCTTGTCACAATGGCTTTTGTTGAACGTCGAGAAGAATGTTGGCCATGCTTGGGTTTGGACTCACGACCATTGTATTGACATCCTGTGTCGATACCGGCTTAGCTACTGGGGCTAACCCAAACGAAGAACACACGTAATGATTTACTCACATGCACATATTCCTTTATATCTGTTTTTAGCTTTATTGTGCAGTGCCATTTCACGAGGATGTAAAAAGCCAGTCTTGATTTGCTGCATAAAAAAGAACAATAGCATTGCAAACTATTTTTTCGTTATTTAACACACATAAACACTTAACCATTTCCCACATGCAGACGCTTTCTGATGCTTTTTGAATTTGAATGCATAGATACGATATGCAAATTAGATCCGATATGCAGTACAGCCAATCAAAACAATCGATATGTCCGGTACACTCGATTACCGAAAGCGGTTTATGCACCAAAAACAAAAAACATGTGATTAATTAGTATTTAAGATAAATTGTTGGTTTTATTAAGATGCATGAGAACCGAGTAGATTTTAACGATTAATTGTTGGTTTATTTGAGATGCATGACGATGTGCGTGACTCAAATTAATTGTTGTTTTATTTAATATGCATGAGAACCGAGTAGTTTTTTATGAATAAGTGTTGGTTGATTTGAGATGCATGAGAGCCGAGTAGTTTTTAGAGATTAATTGTCGGTCCATTTGAGATGCATGACAACGGACGTGACTTAAAATACGATATCGGATCTATGAATTATCACGAATTCATTTAACTCCTTTATTTAACGACTGTTGTATAAATAGAATACAAGAGTTGCAAACAGTATCAGCTTACTTCCTACTTGATGTCTAAAATAATATGTGAGAAAGCACCCAGCTGCTTGGATTAGACTGTTGTTTTGAGAACTGATGTGAGAAACAATGGAAAACATGGGTATTTAAATTGGTCGCCGTGATTTGAATAAAAAAGTGTTGAAAAGACTTTAAACACTGTTCAATCAATCCAAAGTATACATACACTGAATTCTTCATAAAACATCTCACACGAGTTCTTTTTCTTCTCATTAATATAATCCCAAAGTTGATGAACGTTAAGGTCGTTTAAACGAGGTGCGAACCCATAGTATTCATTATCCGCCGGTTGTCCGCCTTTAGCCTGTTTACCGCTTTTAACTGAGACATTCTTCGTCTTTTTACTTGCTGTTGTTGTTGTTGTGTCATTGTCTTTGCTGCTTTCACGTGCGGTATCCGTTTCTGTAAAATTAATAAGAGAGGAAAGTTTTTAAGACCTATTTCTCCAAATTGGTATTGATCTGTGTTAATACATGTACAGTCTTAAATACGATGCTAGTAAGCCGCCGAAGCCGATTGGTTAGCGTTTGAGATTTGGAACCGCGCGTCCCGGGTTCAATCACAAGTCATAGCGGTCAAGATGGATTGCGCTTTGACACTGCATTATTTCTGGCCTAGGACTCGTGTATTTAGGGATCCTGGATAATGTATTAATGGAAATGTTGCCATGATAAAACTGGATTAATTGGGAAATAGTTAATCTATTTTCAAATAATGAAAACATGTGATTATTTAACTTGATATACGAAGTTGTGGATTTAACTCACTAAGTAGAGTCTCTAAAGGTTAAACATCCACTATTTTAACCCAATGGTTGTGAGTTTAAACCAAAGTTCGGCCAACTTTCTTTAAGATATTTGACAAAAGTCACATTGACAATCGTCATTTCGTTTTCCATCAAAGGCTATAGGTCTACATGGAGAAACAGTCAATTGCTTGGACTGTCTGTTATCTGGAGTACTGTTGTAATTAAGCCAGGGAACACATGGATAGGTTAAACGGTCACCGTGATATTACTGAACATTTGTTGAAAACGGCGTTAAATCCAAATAAATCAATCAATCTGTTATTTACACTCATTCAACATAGGCATTTTCAGCACTTGGTCGGTATTTAATAGTAGCATTTATGCACGGCGATTATCGTCCGAAGTCATAGGCAATCGGTATTGTTCGAGAACCTATCTGTCATTTTCATCGGAAATTACCGACAATTCCACGAACAATACCGAACAATACCGATATGTTATACTTCATATGAAAATGCCGAACATATTAGGGATGTACCATGTGGTTTTTTGGTCAGGTTGTTGGTGTCGTCTTTAACTACGAGCCTTCCATTGTTCATTGGCTTCATCACTGTAAAAGAAATCAATGTTTGCTGATGTAAACTACTTTGACAAATTAATCGAATACACACTGACGGCGTAGTAATACATGCTTTGCTATGCATTCTGATGTAAACTACTTTGGAAAGTTAATCGAATAAACACCGAGTGCGTAGAAAAACATACTTTGCTATGTTTTATGATGTAAACTACTTTGAACATTTAATCGAATAAACACCGAGGGCGTAGTAATACATACTTTGCTATGTCTGCTGATGTAAATTACTTTGAAATGTTAATCGAATACACACTGACGGCGTAGTAATACATAATTTGCTATGCATTATGATGTTAACTACTTTGAAAAAATGTTTTAATCGAATAAACACGGAGGGCGTAGTAATACATATTTGCTATGTTTTCTGATGTAAATTACTTTGAAATGCTAATCAAATACACACCGACGGCGTAGTTATACATATTTTGCTATGTTTTCTGATGTAAATTACTTTGAAAAGTAAATCGAATACACACCGACGTAGTTATACATATTTTGCTATGTTTTCTGATGTAAACTACATTGAAAAGTAAATCGAATACACACCGACGGCGTAGTAATACATGCTGTGCTATGCTTTCTAATGTAAACTACATTGAAGAGTAAATCGAATACACACCGACGGCGTAGTAATACATGCTGTGCTATGCTTTCTAATGTAAACTACATTGAAAAGTAAATCGAATACACACCGACGGCGTAGTAATACATGCTGTGCTATGCTTTCTAATGTAAACTACATTGAAAAGTAAATCGAATACACACCGACGTAGTTATACTTATTTTGCTATGTTCTCTGATATAAACTACATTGAAAAGTAAATCGAATACACACCGACGGCGTAGTAATACATTCTTTGCTATGCTTTCTAATGTAAAATACTTTGAAACTGTAATCAAATACACACCGACGGCGTAATTATGCATATTTTGAGGCGGTGCATCGTTCGACGGTCCTTCGGCTTCGCTGTAAATATCCGGCGAAAATGTGGCTTTATTGTCTTCTTCTTTCGCCAGATTTCTGTTAGACAAAAAGAAACATATGTTACTTATTTAATTAATAAAAGTGAATATAAAATAAACGAAATAATACTTGATACTTGACAAAGTGCGTTTCAGCGCATTAAAGATGTAAAAAAAATACTTGTGTATAAGTGTGGCATTATGATTACAATCAGTTCACTAGTGCCGTTCTCGTTTAAAATCTAAAAATAGCATTTGACTATATATTGATAATTTATAGTCAAGTACTATTTTCATATTTTAAACGAGACTGGCACCTGTGTATCAGTACTGTCTTTATTGTTATTTTTTATTTTCCAAACCCAGGATATATTTGTTATTTGGCCTTAAAATGATGAGACATTTTTCAATATTATCTGATACTATTGCAAACAAAATCATATCCCATGGCTTCTCTGTATATTACCAACTGTCTCAATGCTAATAAAAATGTGTCGTCCTTTCTCCGTCTATAAACCAAATATCTCAAAACCAACACAATGTGTCGTAATTTTTCTGTCATTTACCAACACCCTTAATGCTGAACAAATGTGTCTTGTACTTTCTCCGCCTTTTGCAAAATATCCTAACGCTTATAAAATATGTCTCACCTTTGTCTTCTAATAACGAATACCACGACAATAACAAGTATTGATATGACAATGACTCCAGCTACAGCACCTATAATTGCTCCTAGCGGACTGGAGGCCGCATCGTCACTATCCGGCTGATCAATGGAGGACAGGTCACCCGTTACTACAACGAATCAAAAGAGTTATAAGCTGCGCTAATATTGTCCTGTCATGTTTACAGTGTAATAGACTGAATCCAAAATAATACTCTTCAATCTACCTGTCTCGTCATAAATCGTTTATACTACACATAACCAACACAGAGACTTCCAACAAATTGCTTTCCAGTGAAAGAACAAATGAGTCGTTTTGCGAGAAAACCAACAGTATGGACTATACGTAAAGTATATAGCCGGATCCGCCAAAGCATGGCGCTCAGGCAAATCCGTGAAGACACTTTTCGCCTCCGGTGTATTTTCTGTTTCATGAATCATTTTTCTATACCTATATGTCCCTGTTACATTGTTTTCAAAAGTCACCTGCAGATGCGTTGAAATACGTCTGCATGTGTGTGAAGCGGTTATTACTACCATGATATGATATTTTCATTTTATTAAAGAGTTGAACACATTGTGACAACATGAAAACGGAATATGTCGGCCAGGATTAGCCTGCGAGTCCATAATGTTTGTTTTCTCGTGGAACAACTTAAATTCGATTTATTCGGTAAGTGCTTTTTGCTAAATTGTGTAAGTAAACTTATTATTATCTTATTACGATAATCTGACAATCAATCGATACGTTTCTAGACAATCAATCGATACGTTTCTAGACAATCCATCGATACGTTTCTAGACAATCAATCGATACGTTTCTAGGCAATCAATCGATACGTGTCTAGACAATAAATCGATACGTTTCTAGACAATAAATCGATACGTTTATAGGCAATAAATCGATACGTTTCCAGACAATCAATCGATACATTTCTAGACAATAAATCGATACGTGTATAGGCAATCAATCGATACGTTTCTAGACAATCAATCGATACGTTTCTAGACCAAAAAATCGATACGTTTCTAGACAATCAATCGATACGTTTATAGGCAATCAATCGATACGTTTCTAGACAATCAATCTATACATTCTAGACAATCAATCGACATGTTTCTAGATAATCATTGACACGTTTCTAGACAATCAATCGACATGTTTCTAGACAATCAATCGACAATTTTCTAGACAATCAATCGACATGTTGCTATGCAATCAATCGATACGTTTATATACAATCAATCGATACGTTTCTAGACAATCAATCGATACGTTTCTAAACAATCAATCGACATGTTTATATACAATCAATCGACATGTTTATATACAATCAATCGACATGTTTATGTACAATCAATCGATGCGTTTATAGGCAATCAATCGAAATGTTTCTATACAATCAATCGATGCGTTTCTAGGCAATCAATCAAAATATTTCTATACAATCAATTGATACGTTTCTATACAATCAATCGACACATTTCTAGACTATCAATCGACATGTTTCCATACAATCAATCGATACGTTTATATACAATCAATCGATACGTTTCTAGACAATCAATCGATACGTTTCTAAACAATCAATCGACATGTTTATATACAATCAATCGACATGTTTATATACAATCAATCGACATGTTTCTAGACACTCAATCGACATGCTTCTAGACAATCAATCAACATGTTTCTATACAATCAATCTACGTTGTTTCTAGACAATCAATCGACATGTTTCTAGACAATCAATCGACGTTGTTTATATACAATCAATCGGCATGTTTATATACAATCAATCGACATGTTTATATACAATCAATTGATACGTTTCTAGACAATCAATCGACATGTTTCTAGACTATCAATCGACATGTTTCTAGCCAATCAATCAACAAGTTTCTAGACAATCAATCGACGTTGTTTCTAGACAATCAATCGATACGTTTCTATGCAATCAATCGATAAGTTTCTATACAATCAATCGACATGTTTCTAGACAATCAATCGACATGTTTCTAGACAATCAATCGACATGTTTCTAGACAATCAATCGACGTTGTTTCTAGACAATCAATCGACATGTTTCTAGACAATCAATCGACATTTTTCTAGACAATCAACCAACATGTTTCTAGACAATCAATCGATACGTTTCTAGCCAATCAATCGACATGTTTCTAGACAATCTTGGAGTCAAACCTAGTCATATTGAAACAACTGACACTTAATTTCAGATAAACATCGAATAGCCCGTTCATATATTTGTTGTTGATGTACGGGCGTATACTTAGATGCTCTAACCAAGCAAGTCTCATATTACCGCTTTTAAGTAAAGTCACTCGGTGTGCTATAATTAACTTGTTGATATAGGGGCGTATACTCAGATGCTCTAACCAAGTATTCGGAGGAGTACACGCCTCACATTACAGCTTTTAAGGTGAGGAAATCGATCAATCGATGTGCTAGAATTAACTGCATACACCACTGGTATCAGCGGTTTTTTAAAACTTGGCATTACACTGTGTCGTCAATACCGGTTCATGATAACAATGTGGGATAACATTTGACAATGCACTTTTCCAAGCCTTGCACTAATTGGATTACCAAAGGATAACGAATAAGTAATCTGTAATCCCGATATAAATAAGATAACGTTAACAATGGCATAAAACACCAATAAAACATGCTATTCTTACATGAAATACACATTGGCTCTTTATAATCATTGTCGCATCCCATATCACATTCGCCGTTGGTAATATTACATGCACTGCCATTCACACATTTCCCACTGCAATTCATCGCACAGTTCTGTCCAAAATATCCCGGATCGCATTCTAGATGGATTTGGAAGATAGATCAATACAAAATATTTATTTATAGCATGAGTGGCGATCTTTGAATACAACATTATCACTTCAAGTCATCAACCATTTTTATAGAAAATACACCGGAACGCATTCTATGTTTAGCGAACAATTCAAAACAGAAAGCATACTGTAAGATTTGCTACTAGTACAGATACATGTTTATATGCGAGACAATGATGTATTTGCTACTAGTGTAGATACATGCACTTTAATCTTGCGAACTGTTCGCTTATATGTCAAAGCAGGTTTCAAAAAGCTTCAGATGAAAAGTGTGTATTAGGTTCCGATAGATTATATGCACAGACAAATGTATGTTTATTACAGGTGTATTAATTACGCACTGTTTGGTTTTCAAAGAGTAGTGCCTATTTGTTATGCAATCAACTCTTTATCCGAAAAATGTAATGCCGTTGAGGACCCTTTCACTGCTGAAAACGCTTTTGTGAAGCTTTTGTGATTAGTAATATAAAGCCAGATCCGACAGTGCATCCAGGCCGTCTGACCAGGCTAAAATATACTGTTGCCTGAACATTGTGTTTGTATTTTACTAGAATTTTACTCTTCAAAGTGCACAGCTGGACAAGTCCAGTTTACAGATGCGGCGACAACTGGTTACAAAACAAGTTATATCGATTGGACTAGGCTAGTGAGGTTACTCAATGGCCCTTAAAGGTGCTGAACTTCAGATGGTGATCAATATTTTGAAAATGTTGCAAATTCTACAAATATTGATAATAGTGACAACAAAGTAAGTAATAAGTAGTTCAAAACTATTTGGCAATAAATGTAAAAAAAAACTGTCATTTGAAAGTCATGGAAATCTACAAAATTGGCATAAACGATCAATATGTAGATATCTATTGTACTATAAAGTGAAAGTATTACTATTATCTTATCCAAGAATTATGATTCCAATAATTAAATACAATTTTTGAATAGATTTAAAAGTTTGACTATAATATATTGATTCTGGAGTTCAGTACCTTTAAGACATGTGCACGATATCAACATCACTACTAGCTGCAATGTTGTGTGAAAGTACATGTTTATTTAACCAAGTGAATGCAAAACGGGATTTGTATCAGACGTGTCTTGGTCAAAGTGCATTCAGAGATACGGTATTCGGTGAGAAAACGTATCTATTGGTGCATTTATAAAAAAAAAGGTCTCGAATTATTTCATGTGTTTTGAATTTTGTTAAGTATCAATATAGTTACCTTGATTACATGACAGATTGAGATACCCCGGCGCACACCCGGTGCAATAACCTGTGACATGGTTACACGTTTCTCCACCAGTGCATTGTCCACATTCTACTGTACAGTTCTGTCCGAAAAATCTGTCATCGCAAACTAAAATGGTGGGGAAATTGCATGTTATTTACTCTTTATGCAAAATTGAGTTTTATTGCAAATAATACAGATTCAGGGGAGTCAGCTCGTTACGATCGGTATGGTTTGCCTTTTAGTTATCAAAATAGTCTACGACTCTTATTACATGAGGAATGGAGACGCCCGATTTGTAACATGGAATACTCTACTTTTAAATTAGGCGCTGAAAGAGTGAATTAAAACAGTTAATACGAGTTTTACAACATATTGCGTGTCACAGTTCATACACGTTTGGCGTGGTATTTGCGCCTTTTTAATATGTGAGCGGAATCTAGAAATGTGGCGTCTAATTGATATGCCGCTTTGGTTTGTTCCCCGAATGTCTACCGGAATTAATATGTACCTTGTCAAATTAGGGGATTATGGGGCCTGTTAAAGGGGCAATAATACGTGATGAATTTAATTAATGAGAATTTAACTACATTCTTTGGCATTTACTTATAATTATGATATGTTAAATGTACATGATCAGATTTTGATTTTATAAAATGAATAGTATGTTTTGATATGTACATGTTTTACTCGTCAAGTGTGCATTTAAAGACTTCTAAATTTCAGACATTTGAAAAAAAGTCTGATGAATCTGATATAAGCATATTTTCAAAAGGGCCATTGCATGTTTTTTTTATCAATATCAACAGTATATAATAAATTTGTCCAAAGTCATATACAAAATGAATGTATAATATCATTCTAAACAATGCCCGCTAATCCCCTTATGAATTGTAAGTCAAGTAGGCGTTCGGGGAACACTACCCCGCTTTGACATCATTTAATATGCTTTGGCATTACACTAGTGTGTTTTAGTTGCAGCTTTTATTAGAAGAAGCAATAAGGAGGTATATATCACATGTGTACGTTGAATAATCGGGTGAATTTGTGTAGATGCGTTTGCCGTTACCAGTTTTGAGTAATAATGATTTAAATGTATTTGTAACGTTCACCGGAGTTAAGCCATTGTGGAGCACCCATCCAGGCAGAAACCGCGATGAACGTTGCTTAACTTTAAGAAAATGTCATCCACTCTACCAACGTCGCTATAAAACCCGGTTTCCACAGCAAGGCTGTAGAAGTGATATCTATACCTATACCCCGTTCTGGTTATATTTCTCCCTCTTCTATTGACTTCGACCCGAAGTCACAAAACTGAACACAAGTAATCCATCAGAGCGGAGTCTATGTAACAGCGCTGTCACAGTATTGCGTATCGTACTAGCGTGTGCAAGCGTATGAACAATAGCATACATACGCTGACATATAATAGGGGTACGATAGGCATTGGTTGTATACGTTTCAAGAACGGTCGCATACGGCGAGGCAGGGTTTTATTGTTAAGCATCCTTACAAATTGTGTGCGTATTCGGTCGTATGGTTTATACGCAAAGCAGACGCAAGTCATACGCTGACAACGCTCGAGTAACGCTAGAGATACGTTACTCATAGGTCGAGTACGCTGGTCATACGCTGACATGAAGGTGTAGCGTACAGCTAGCGTATTGATGGCGCATGAGTAACGTATTTCTAACGTACGTCTGACGTATCTGCAACGTATATAGACATCTTGGCGTACGCCTGCCGATTGAGTAACGTATGAATAACATACTACTAGCGTATGATTGGCGTATGACAAGCGAACCCCCTTCGTATTGCCAGCATTTTAATAAAGTGTATATAGAGGATCCCATTTCTATATCATCTACAGTTTTTCGTGGACTTAAATGGGCATTTCATCACGGGATAGCGGTACACTAGACATGCGCAGTTCATACGCTTCTCATTCGCTAGCCATACGCAGTTTAAGCTGGTAATACGCTTGACATACGCTGGCGATACGCTACTCATAGGTTCAATACGGTAGGTATACAAACATTTCTGTATTTTCAAGGGCTTTTTGACCTTGGTTTCACCCATATTCTATTTATATTCTAATTTACATAATTATACATTTTCTTACAATTCATGTCCGATATAAATATAGACAGAATTGAGCAGATATCATTTAACTTATTAAGGAAGCTCCCACCTGCTTACCTTCATCACAGTTCTCCGTTTCATAACCTAGGTCACATCCGGTTGGGCACACACCGGACTTCCTGTCACATGTCTCGTTGTTATAACACATGCCACACGTCATGTTACAGTTGAACCCGAAAGTACCGTTACTGCATTCTAAAATATAATTTTTGTCCAGCATTGGTATTTTGTTAAGATATTTGCCTGTAAGAAACTGATTACAGTTAAACCCGAAAGTGACGTCAATGCATTCTAAAATATAAGTATTGTCCAGCATTGATATTTTGTTATGACATTTGCCTGTAAGAAACTAACTACAGTTGAACCCGAAAGTGACGTCAATGCATTCTAAAATATAAGTATTGTCCAGCATTGATATTTTGTTATGATATGTGCCTGTAAGAAACTGACTACAGTTGAACCCGAAAGTACTGTCAATGCATTCTAATATATAATTGGTATTTTATGACATTTGTGTCTGTAAGTAATGGTAAAATTCATGTGGAGTGCATCTTCGATAACGTAAAGTGAACCGGCCACGATAATATAACTAAAACATTGTTGAAAAATAAATTGTATAATAAATATTTCAATCAACAAGCAGGACGAAGGAAATTGTTCATGTACGTGTGCTTAAGAAAATAATCTGGAAAAAGAAAGACGTTTCTAGATAAACACCGACAACATAACGCTCAAAGAATAGCGGAAATCCTTTCTATTATATAAATGATCAAACGAAACGTTGTATATTTGCTGCACTAAACGACTGTAGAGCATATTTGCGACTTTTATAAAAAAACAGCAGAAGGTATTAGCATGCATATTTTAATCATGGTCTAAATCGTTCTCTTCTCAATTTATGTATGCATCAAAAACGACTCCATTAATTTGTAAGACTAAGCAGACGCAAATACATGGTGATATTAGTTGCAAGAGATATTTGGGATAAAGGATAACATTGATCGAATTACAAATGAAGAAAGTCTTACCTTGTTTACAATAGGTACCATTGTAACCCGGATCACAGCCGTCCACACATGTACCATCTTGTATATCACATGTCCTATTCGAATGACAGTTACCACATGTTTCAATACAGTCCTGACCGTATAAGCCATGTGCACATGCTGAAATTACGAACATTTTTGGAACAATGTAAACAAAAATTGGAGTAGGTGAAGAAAGTCAGCGAGAGAAACAATTTCAGCTTTTGTCAAAATGTTTTAAAACATACATGATATGTACTCGATAAAGGAATAATAACACGTAATCTGATATGTGATGATTTGCGTGTAAATACACTCGTTGCCTACTTTTGAAATGAGTTCTAAGAAAACTGATAACATTTTACAGACACACATACTCCTTGCCAATCAAAATTAGAAAATATATATATTCTCGGCTTTCATTACTTTTGATTGTCTTTGTTGACGTCAATATTGATATTCTATCTCAGCTTATGGGAAATAAGGCTTCTTATATATATTTGACATTTTTATCCATTTGTCGATGTAGGTTTTTGAATATTTTCGTTTGAAATTACATGCAATTCAATTGTATAACTACCATGTTGTCGGTCGCTAATATACAGTCCAACCTTTGTTTAAAGATCACCCATGGGATGTGAACAATCTGGTTTTTTTTTGTGACATGTAGTCTTTAAATACAGGTAGATGTATACAGAAAATGATTATTTGAATATATATAGATGATTGGACATATTCTTTCATTTCTTATTACATATTATAAGGAAAAAATAGTTCAATTAAAGAAAAATAAACGTGGCACAGTGAGAGCAATACAACGGTATACGGGTTCAACTTAACATTTACATGTTGTAAATATGGATTTCTGTCAGGTATACGGTCCCAACTTAACATGTATATGTTGTAAATATGGATTTCTGTCAAGTATACGGTGCCAACTTAACAGTTATATGTTGTAAATAGGGATTTCTGTCAGGTATACGGTGCCAACTTAACATTTATATGTTGTAAATAGGGATTTCTGTCAGGTATACGGTGCCAACTTAACATTTATATGTTGTAAATATGGATTTCTGTCAAGTATATGGTCTCAACTTAACATTTATATGTTGTAAATATGGATTTATGTCAGGTATACGGTGCCAACTTAACATTTATATGTTGTAAATAGGGATTTCTGTCAGGTATACGGTCCCAACTTAACATTTATATGTTGTAAATATGGATTTCTGTCAAGTATACGGTGCCAACTTAACATTTATATGTTGTAAATAGGGATTTCTGTCAGGTATACGGTCCCAACTTAACATTTATATGTTGTAAATATGGATTTCTGTCAGGTATACGGTCCCAACTTAACATTTATATGTTGTAAATAGGGATTTCTGTCAGATATACGGTGCCAACTTAACATTTATATGTTGTAAATATGGATTTATATCAGGTATACGGTGCCAACTTAACATTTATATGTTGTAAATAGGGATTTCTGTCAGGTATACGGTGCCAACTTAACATTTATATGTTGTAAATAGGGATTTCTGTCAGGTATACGGTCCCAACTTAACATTTATATGTTGTAAATATGGATTTCTGTCAGGTATACGGTGCCAACTTAACATTTATATGTTGTAAATATGGATCTCTGTCAGGTAAACGGTGCCAACTTAACATTTATATGTTGTAAATAGGGATTTCTGTCAGGTATACGGTGCCAACTTAACATTTATATGTTGTAAATAGGGATTTCTCTCAGGTATACGGTCTCAACTTAACATTTATATGCTGTAACTAGGGATTTCTGTCAGGTAAACGGTCCAACTTAACATTTACATGTTGTAAATAGGGATTTCTGTCACGTACAATGTATACAGTGCCAACTTAACATTTACATGTTGTAAATAAGGGTTTCTGTCAGGTATACGGTGCCAACTTAACATATACATGTTGTAAATAGGAGTTTCTGTCAGATATACGGTCCCCACTTAACATTTACATGTTGTAAATAGGGATTTATGTCAGGTATACGGTCCCAACTTAACATTTACATGTTGTAAGTAGGGGTTTCTGTTAGGTATACGGTTTCAACTTAACATTTACATGTTGTAAATAGGGATTTCTGTCAGGTATATGGTCTCAACTTAACATTTACATGTTGTAAATAGAGATTTCCGTCAGGTATACGGTCTCAACTTAACATTTACATGTTGTAAATAGGGGTTTCTGTCAGGTATACGGTCTCAACTTAACATTTACATGTTGTAAATAGTGATTTCTGTCAGGTATATGGTCTCAACTTAACATTTACATGTTGTAAATAGGGATTTCTGTCAGGTATACGGTCTCAACTTAACATTTACATGTTGTAAATAGGGATTTCTGTCAGGTATACGGTCTCAACTTAACATTTACATGTTGTAAATAGGGATTTCTGTCAGGTATCCGTCTTCGCATTGTTACGACTTATTCATATCATTTTAATATTGTAAGAAATGTAGAGTAAATTTCAATCCAATGGTGATTGAATCATTTTCGTTTATGATGATGCCTTCTCAACACATTCTGGCAGTATATAAACTGCTTACTAATTAGTAGATACTCTAAAGCGTGTATTGGTGTTTGACAACTTACTTTCATTGCAGTATTCTAACTGCTTATTAATTGGTAGATTCTCTAAAGCGTGTATTGATGTTTGACAACTTACTTTCATTGCAGTATAGTAACTGCTTATTAATGTGTAGATTATCCAAAACGTGTACTGATGTTTGACAACTTTCTTTCATTGCAGTATTATAACTGCTTATTAATTGGTAGATTCTCTAAAGCGTGAATTGATGTATGCCAACTTACTTTCATTGCAGTATAGTAACTGCTTATTAATGTGTAGATTATCCAAAGCGTGTACTGATGTTTGACAACTTACTTGCATTGCAGTAATCTGTCAGATAACCCGGATCACATCCACTACATGTTCCGTCAATATGATTGCATGACACGCCACCTGTACACTTTCCACATACCGACGAGCAGTTGTGTCCGTAAGATCTTCCATCACAAGCTAAAATTGGGAAATGAAGATTAAAAGATGACATAGGTAGAGTGTTGGAGTCTAGTTTCAAAGGTCTCGGCTTCGAACCCCGTCATGAGCGGGTTCTGTCTTTGGAATTTATCCACACGAACGTCGCGAGTACTTGTTGAGTCTCCAGGAAGCAGACATCCAGCGTGAATAATATAAGCTGAAAGCTTGTTTCACAATCGACGTAAAATAAAAGATGGTTGAAATATGTAGTCACCGTAATATTTATACCCTTTAAATTAATATATATTAGTATCCATTCAATCATCATAAGTATGGTTTAGTGGGCAGGGCACTATAACCTGATATTGACTGGCAGAGGAGTTACATACTGCAACAAATCCATTGCTGGTTAATCTCGCAGATGTCGTTTTATATAATAACATATAGACATGTAACATTTGTATAATTAAATTGTTTGTTGATACTTTGTTGTACGTGTTTGTGACGATATATGCAGTAAGTGTAATTAAAGTGCATATGTTTGAAACATATAATGAAACATGATATTGCTTTTATAATGCTATTGATATTACACAGGAAAGAAAACCACCAATTGATTAGTAAACCCGCATTTTATACACAGCTTGATTGATCAGACTAGAACAGTTTTGGAATGTGACATAGTATAGGCTTTATTCTGGTGAGGGAAACCACCTTGACATGTTGCATGGATCAGGGTATTTCAAACCGTACGTATCTGGTTCGATACCAGTTCACGACGGCTGTTATGGTCCAGTGGTATTTCGCAAAGTAAACTGTCTTGAACAGTATTTGTTTATTTGTTAGTTACACAGTGATCGTCGATAAGCTTGCTTGCTCCGTTTTATTTCGTCAACATGTGAACCATGCAGAAGAACACTTGTCTATTTAATAAATAAGCCGTGTACACCTGTAGTGACCTTAATAAAATAAATGTTTGTGGCATAGGATATAGAACTATTTTCATAATATATCAACAACAAATGCACCGTTTATACCACTGATGTGCCACTATTGTGCCGTATTATAAAACAGATTACTTTATCTTACGTTCATCTCGGGCCAATCCTTTTTACCAAGGAGATACAACAACCCATCAACAACACAGGTTGTGCTACATTGTCGTATAAATACAACCGAGGTAAGTCATGTGCACATATCGTACCTAGCACAGGGAAATCAAAAATATGTGTAATTTGTGAAATAGGATATAAAACTCCTTGCATAACCTATCAACAACAAATACATCGCAAATACCACTGTATGGCCTCCTACACAATAATATATACATGTGAAACACCTTTCATGAGCTATCAATAACGAAAACATCGCGTATACCGCTGAATGGCCACCAACACAATATGATATACATGTAAAACTCCTTTCATGAGCTATCAACAACAACTTCATTGCGTATATCGCTGCATGGCCACCAACACAATATGATTACATGTAAAACTGCTTTCATGAGCTTTCAACAACACATACATCTTGTACACCGCTGAATGGCCACCAACACAATAGGATATACATGTAAAACTCCTTTCATGAGCTATATACCGCTGAATGGTCACATACATGTAAAACTGAGTTCATGAGCTATCAACAACAAAACCATCAAGTACACCGCTAAATGGCCACCAACACAATAGGATATACATGTAAAATTTATTTCATGAGCTATCACCACAAAAAAACCATCGTGTATACCGCTGAATGGCCACAAACACAAGAGGATATAAAAGTAAAATTCCTTTCATGAGCTATAAACAACAAATACATCGCGTATTAATGGCCACCAACACAATAGGATAAACTTTTAAAACTGATTTCAAGAGCTATCAACAACAAATACATCATGTATACCACTGAATGGCCACCAACGCAAAAGGATATACATGTTAATCTGCTTTCATGAGCTATCAAAAACAAATACATCGCGTATACCACTGAATAGCCACCAACACAATAGGATATACATGTAAAACTCATTTCATGAGCTATAAACAACAAATACATCTTGTATACCGCTGAATGGCCACCAATACAATAGGATATACATGTAAAACTCCTTTCATGAGCTATATACCGCTGAATGGTCACCAACACAATAGGATACACATGTAAAACTCCTTTCATGAGCTATCAACAACAAATACATCGCGTATACCGTTGAATGGCCACCAACACAAGAGGATATATATGTAAAACTCGTTTCATGTGCTATCAACAACAAATACATCGTGTATACCGCTGAATGGCCACCAACACAATATAATATACAAGTAAAACTGATTTTATGAGCTATCAACAAAAACTACATTGCGTGGAACGCTGAATGGCCATCAACACAATAGAATATACATGTAAAACTGAGTTCATAAGCTATCAACAACAACTACATCGTTTATACCGCTGAATGGTCACCAACACAATAGCATATACATGTAAAACTCCTTTTATGAGCTATCAACAACAAATATACCGCTGAATGGCCACCAACACAATAGGATATACATGTAAAACTGATTTCATAAGCTATCAGCAACAAATGCATCGCTTATACCGCTGAATGGCCACCAACACAATTGGATATACATGTAAAATTGATTTCATAAGCTCTCAACAACAAATGCATCGCTTAAACCGTTGCATTGTATGAGTGGGATAAGAATACATTACTATAGCTTACGTTCATCACAGTACAGGCAAATCTTTTTTACAACATGCAACGTAGTCTAAATTATACTAAGGACAATCAATAATCTATCATTTATACCTCAAAGGTTGTGCTTCAATGTGGTTTAAATGCAACACAACTTAGTAAGCAACACATACTTTAAACAACACAGGCAAACTTACAATGTGTGTTATTTGTTAAATAGGATATAAAATTCCTTGCATAATGTATCAACACCACTAGCACCCTTAGTATCGCTGGTGCATCTGTTTTGTTTTGTTAGAATACAATAAGAATACATTAATAAATTTAAGCTTACCTTCATCACAGGCGGATCCTTTATATCCAGGACTGCAATCTCCTTGGCATTCTCCAGTCGCCTTGTTACATGGACCTGCCTTACAGTGACATATCCCGGTACACTGCAAGCCAAACCGACCGTCTAGACATTCTGTGAGTAGAATAGATGTCATTTTTATGCACCATAGTTCGGGAGAGAACTGGACATATTATAAGCTGCGGTTTTGGTTAAAATTGTTTTGCATTGAAAATGTGTTAGATAAATGGAACTGAGAATAACACTTAATGAATAATGCAATACCATTTCTGTTGCAAACGGTGATTTATATTGGCGGTCTTTAACGTTGGTGGATTCGATGCCAATATAGCACAAATAAAAACAAAACAGAGAAATAAGCACTAATACAGTACATTCTTGGTTATTGCTTGGAGCATTGTGACTGTCGTATTTGTGGCGGGCATGCTATCACGGAAGTTGTTGAGACATCTATTCCACTATCACATTTTGCGTAAATCGTCCCAACACTATGTAAATATAATCTCATTAGTCATGCTGTCACCACACGTGTATACATACTTATATTACATGTACGCATTGTTCATTTAATCTACCCGATAATGCTGAATTCCGCTATTCCATCAGAACTTTATGTGGACAAATATTATGACATGATGTAATTATATTGACAAATGTTAAAAACTTAAACCAGATAAGGCAGATTTCCGCTATTTCATCAGAGTTGTATGGGGAAAAAACATACACTTTTAACAAACACCATATTCTGACATTAAGTGATTATATTGACAAAAGCTGAGCGCTTAATAACCTAATACCAGATAATACAGTGTTTCGCTAGTTCATCAGAATGGTATGGGTACACAACAATATACCTTGTTAACAAACTTCATTGTCTGACATTAAGTGATTATATTGACAAAGGCTGAGCGCTTAATAACCTAATACCAGATAATACAGTGTTCCGCTAGTTCATCAGAATGGTATGGGTACACAACAATATACCTTGTTAACAAACATCATTGTCTGACATTAAGTGATTATATTGACAAAGGCTGAGCGCTTAATAACCTAATACCAGATAATACAGTGTTCCGCTAGTTCATCAGAATGGTATGGGTACACAACAATATACCTTGTTAACAAACATCATTGTCTGACATCAATTGATTATATTGACAAAGGTTACACGCTTATGAAACCAATATCATAACACACACATACCCTCCTTACAAGTTGAACCCGTATTACCGGGGTTACACGCTTATGAAATCAATACCATAACACACACATACCCTCCTTACACGTTGAACCTGTATTACCGGGGTTACACGCTTATGAAACTAATACAATAACACCTGTATGCCTTCTTTACAACCTACAATTTGAACCTGTATAACCAGGCTCACATGCTTAAGAAACTAATACCATAACACACACCTACCTTCCTTACAAATTGAACCTGTATAACCGGGGTCACACCCATTGCGACAAATACCATCTACAACGGGACAGTACGATTCGTCCCGACAATGGCCACATTCATTGGTACAGTCCTTACCGAACGTTCCATCCCCACATGCTGAAATTGAAACAAGTTAGTAATACAACAGCTATTTACCCCAATGGAACGACTTTAAAGAAATGCATATATAGATATAATCGATCACATATATTGCATATACCTGCATGCTATTCAAGTTGCATACCATTTGTTTCGAATGTACACATAATTTACAAATAACGTTATTAAAATGGCGTTTTCATGAGTTGAAGTACAGCTTGCCGGCCGCGTATATATAATACTATCAGACACGATGTTCAGGTCGTTACTTACTTGGGATAAATGATGTCACACTCATTTGCCAAGTATTTAGTAAACAGTGTCAAGTACTGAGTAAACGCTGGTACTTTGAATAATTTATTACGTTTGATCAGATAATCAGTATATATGACTAATAAATACACTTTCAAGACAGTTTCACCGGTACTTCGAACATTTTATGTCATTGTCACATTTATATAGAGCTAAACCATCTAAAGTCGACTGATATCAGTGCAATATTGTCAGGACCATCTTACCATTATTATTATATAAATGTCCGGGGATTCGGCATCGTTTGACTTATCTGGTCCTGTATGATATATAGGTACACTGAAGTACAACTAACTGGTCTTCACATATAGTGTGTTGTTAATATATATGCATTTTGATTGACACATAGTCTTGGGTTGTTAACATTTAGCGAATCTTTACGTAACTACCACTTACAGACGGCTTAAGACGCATCTATGCTAAAGACGACGCTATTAAGGTTGCGACAACAGAATAAATTGCTCATGATGACCTAAAATCGGCAAACGAAACCAAAAATGAACTAAAGGTGCAGAGAGATCAAGACTATTTCACATTCAACAAACCCTTTCAACACTCAAACACTATGTAATGGTGTTTTTAATTACAGAAAAA
>JASEVX010000016.1:17689577-17738452 GCA_031761405.1 Serripes groenlandicus
AGAGGTTAGAAGAATGCTGGGGATCAAAGAACGGACACGAGTTCTTCTTTCAAAATATCATTATCATAATGTTAATGTGGGATCATTGTCATACCTTTATGACACGATGTCCCATCATATCCCTTGAGACAACCTCCTGGAGGACACGTACCGATCACTTTATTACAGGGAACTGTTGTATTCTTGCAGTGGCATCGACTGTTACAGTCATCTCCAAATTCACCGTCCACACAATCTACATGGGAAATTATATAGTGTTTGATCCGGGAATTCTATCCCAAGTGAGAGTTACACGCGTGTGACAAACGAGTGCGTTTGAACGAGTTTGTTATAGCGCGAGGAATAAGAAGTATCGTATCAATCGAGTGCGTTGAACGAGTTTGTTATAGCGTGTAAACCACGAGGAATAAGAATGATCGTATCAATCGAGTGCGTTTAAACTGGTTTGTTAAAGCGTGTAACCCACGAGGAAAACGAATTCTCGTATCTATCGAGTGTGTTTGTACGAGTTTGTTATAGATTGTAAACCACGAGGAAAAAGAATTATCGTATCAATTGAGTGCGTTTGAACGAGTTTGATATAGATTGTAAACCACGAGAAATACGAATTATCGTATATATCGAGTGCGTTTGTACAAGTTTGTAATAGATTGTAAACCACGAGGAATACGAATTCTCGTATCTATCGAGTGCGTTTGTACGAGTTTGTTATATATTGTAAACCACGAGGTATACGAATTATCGTATCTATCGAGTGTGTTTGTTCGAGTTTGTTATAGATTGTAAACCACGAGGAATAAGAATTATCGTATCAAACGAGTGCGTTTGTACGAGTTTATTATAGTGTGTTAACCACGAGGAATAAGAATGATCGTATCAATCGAGTGCGTTTGTACGAGTTTGTTATACCGTGTAAACCACGAGGAATAGGAATTATCGTATCAATCGAGTGCGTTGAACGAGTTTGTTATAGCGTGTAAACCACGAGGAATAACAATTATCGTATCAATCGAGTACGTTTGAACGAGTTTGTTAAAGCGTGTAAACCACGAGGAATAAGAATTATCTTATCAATCGAGTGCGTTTGTACGAGTTTGTTTAAGCATGTAAACCACGAGGAATAAAAATGATCGTATTAATCGAGTGCGTTTGTACGAGTTTGTAATAGCGTGTTAACTACGAGGAATAAGAATTATCGTATCAATAGAGTGCGTTTGTACGAGTTTGTTATAGTTTGTAAACCACGAGGAATACGAATTCTCATATCTATCGAGAGCGTTTGTACGAGTTTGTTATAGCGTGTGAACCACGAGGAATAAGAATGATCGTATCAATTCAGTGCGTTTGAACGAATTTTTTATGGATTATAAACCACGAGGAATAAGAAGTATCGTATCAATCAAGTACGTGTGTACGAGTGCGTTGTAGTGTGTAAACCACGAGGAATAAGAATGATCGTATCAATCGAGTGCGTGTGTACGAATTTGTTTTAGCATGTTAACCACGAGGAATAAGAATTATCATCTCAATCGAGGGCATTTGTACGAGGTTGTTACATGTATATCGTGTTAACCAAGAGGATTAAGAATTATCGTATCAATCGAGTGCGTTTGTACGTGTTTGTTATACCATGTAAACCACGAGGAATAACAACTATCGTATCAATCAAGTGCGTTTGTACGTGTTTGTTACAGCCTGTAAACCACGAGGAATAAGAATTATCGTATCAATCGAGTGCGTTTTAAAGGGTTTGTTATAGCGTGTAAGCCACGAGGAATAAGAATTATCGTATCAATCGAGTGCCTTTGTACGAGTTTGTAATACCGTGTAAACCACGAGGAATAACAATTTTCGTATCAATCGAGTGCGTTTGTACGAGTTTGTTATAGATTGTAAACCACGAGGAATAAGAATGCTCGTATCAATCAAGTGCGTTTGTACGAGTTTGTTATACTGTGTAAACCACGAGGAATAAGAATTATCGTATCAAACGTTCAATAGTAGATACAATATAAATCACAGATACGACATTTTATGAATGTTATACTTATTTAGTAATTAGCTTATATCTTGATAAAAGTATCTCTACTTATAATGTTTTTATGATGCGAAAGTATATTGTGATATAGATGGTCTTAGGTAAAGACTTGCACTAGCATTAATCATATGACTCGTCGATGTTATTTGAAAACGTTTTTATTATTCGACTAAACCAATTAACTCTACGTTGGTTTTATACTGGTGTCTACTCTCATATTATCTTAAACTTTTAAAAATCCAACATTGTACAAAATAATGACTAATAATTTATAGTTTTCTTACCTCCAAACACAGAGATCTCACAGATCACAAAATGACCTTTGACCCCGTGTTTTTGTAGATAAATAAAGCGTGCTTGAATGGGCGGTGTTGTAGTATTGCTGTATTCGTAAATAACTTCATTTGGAGTTTGTTCGAAGTGGACAGTCGCATTTGTGCTGTCAGTTATGGTTATACCTACATTGCCAATATTTTCTGTTAAAAGAATAACAATGAAGCATTTAAGACGATCATGGTTGAGTGCCCTTGGACAAAGCAGATTTCCTAGCATTGTACTGGTTTGTTTATCAAGGGAGCATGAATAAACGGACTCGCTGCCAACACGATATAACTGACATAATTGTTGAACAGGTTTTAAACCGCAATTAAAGAAACACATAATTAATTAAATGCAATTGCTTACATGGATGAACCATCCGAGATTTGTAAGAGTAAATAAAGTGTAACATTTGAAATATGTTTGTTGTGTTGACGAGTTGTCATACCTTGTCGTGGTCTGTGCTCGTTTTGAGGCTCTGCCTTTTCCATATTAGTTATTGTAACGGAAAGAGTCTGAGCAATCGAAATATCTTCTATAATAACTAATTGTTAATTCATACCACTCTTAAGTCGCCCTTTGAAGCTCAATAACATTCAAATGAATCAATACATTTAAACTTTGTTTAGTTATCTTACTATTTTACTAATTCCACGAAAAAAACCATGGTTGCAAAATTTTATAAGTAAAATGTTATGACTTTGTAACACAATGTTGTACTTTACCAATGAAAATCACTAGTTTCTGTAACAATGGTACAGCCTTTAATCCTACTTATTTATTGTTTATTAATATAGGGGTCATACTGCATGATGGAAATGGTTAATAACGAATTCGCTTATTCATGAAATGCAATATATCCCCATCATTTTGATTGCTATTTTAATGTGTTTCTAAAATAAGTTAATTTCTTTATATGTGTGTCTACTAATGGTACCAAACCATGTGTTTAATACTATTGCGGTTTTCGCTGTTACATAGATCTAAATTACTCCATCGTACGTACAATAAAAAACTGTGGAAAAACCTTAGGTTTGATAGACAGATGCATTGAAATAAACCTTTCTATCAATAGTGAAATCATTAGATATTCCAGACGTTGTTTAGATATATTAAAGCTTTTAAATGTTATTGAGCAACGCGTTAGTTTCTATGTTAATAGATATGTACAATGGGTTATAGCGAGAGTGACAGCTACATTATTAGTGTACAAACACGTTTCATAATCGATCCTGACGTCTAATCGATTTATGTATGTGTCAAAAATGGGATAATTTATTAATATTGTCCACCATTATTTTGGAATGTTTGTCTTGTTTATACCAGGACAGATATAAACATATCAAACTTTAAATATGTTCAATATTAGGACTGAAATGAATATTTATATTCAACTTGCACGTTTGTTTAACACTGAGATTGAAATCAACATCCGCAACTTAGAATATGAACACATAGTCTGTTCAATAATTGGAGAGAAATATATATCGACCCGGATTTATCTTACGGAAAACTTGTGGACATTAGGTAAGTTGGAACTCGTAACAAAACATACTTACGATGTTTTAAAGCGCCTGGCTGTAATCGTCCGAGGATCTCAAAATTCGATATAATAAATTCCTTTCCCAAGTCCAGTCTATACCAAGGGTTATAGGTATGATCGGTGAGAGCACAGCACTCACAGTCGTCAGAAGTTCGAGTTTTATTTCCATCGACGGCATATTCTCCATAGCCCGTACTGGTTCCAGGGTTCGCTTTGTATTCACTACTCTTTATGACATTCTTATTTAGAGATATCAACACACCTATTTATAAAACAACAGACGGTTATAACATTGTACTAATCACACAAACCTTTCTAGATAACACTTCGAGGAATCCGTTGAATGCTGAAACGATATATTGGACAAACTATGTTGGTACCAAAAGGTACGGTACTGTTGTCGGAATACTAAACTATTTTACAAAAGAAAGCATTAAATATACATATACTTATTTCATCTTCCTATATTTGAGCCCGTCAATAGGAGAATGTATGTTTTTTTGTGTGTGAACAGTATAGATCCAGATGTTCCTGTACATCTGCACATTCTGATCAAGATATATGCTGTTCACAAATAACAAACTCCTCTTAACTTGTGCAAATTCTGATTAAGACTTATCAACTATAAGGGCTGATCCGCGCATTCTGTAAAACACCAAATTGTATCTTCTTCAATGAACGGGTACGCGAAAGCATCAGAAGAAGAAAGATGAACTTATTCTTTAAATAAAACACCTCATATCACGATATACATAGTTTGCTTAGTATTGTCTATGCCGAATACTGCTGGTAACGTGGTATCTAATAAATACCTAGCAAACGCCTCACTTTATGACACGAATGTTCTTAAACATAAGGACAAGTCTTCTGAGCAGTGCAGTTCGATATTGTTTATAAGATTGTTACGTTGTCTCGAAAATCGAGAGCAGTCAATTTCATAACATGTATTGTAAGTCAACAAAATAACTTATAACGTCTACTGAATCATTTGTTTTTAATTCAGTTCACCCTTAATGTTTTACTAATTATAAGGGAAACACAAATGACAAAATATGCTTTTAAGTATTTAAGTAATACTTATCTTTAAGTTTGGAGGAGTTTTTATAACGTTCGGTTGAGGCTTTCTCGCACCCGTACTCCATATGTTATTCTTCTCAAGCATGTGACTACCATCCCATATATACTTTAAAGCCGATGATGACGACGAAGATGAATACTACTACGCAGAGAAAGATGACGAAGGAACACTATGAAAAACAGACTTACCGTCGATACCAACGCATGATACCACAACGCCTAGAACAATGGGAATCATGCTGCAAAAGAAATAAATGTTCATTAATCTTGTCTTGTCACAATAAATCACAACGATTTTTAACACGCAGTTGATCAGGAATTATAAATAAATTATGATGACACAAGAGACACAATAGTGGTAGCTTTATCATCATTTGGGATATGATACGGTGGAGCTAATGAAGTCACTAAGATAAAGCGAAATAGATTGAGAATATATTTAAGATATAGAGCAACATGTGGACACCACCATAGGTTATTATACCTTCGATACTAGTAGTGTTTAGCTACCAACAAAGACCCAGACCCGCATGCGTCTCTGCGTGGTCTGAATAGGATCGATCATTGAAGCCATTGAAGACCAATAATGACAAAAATTCTTCAATGCATCCTTTATAGAGCGAGATCTAACGGAGGTTTATTGGTATCTTTGTTGATCACGTGACGTCCCGTATGTTGGTTTACCGATGGCACGGCAATTTGACTAATATGTAAACGTATAGGTATTGTTATACTTATATTTAAACGTATATTAATTGTTATACTTATATTTAAGCGTATATTAATTGTTATACTTATATTGAAACTTTGTTCAGTTCAACGAACTTTACGAAAACATGTCAAACTATCAAGTCTAAATCCAGTCTGCATTGAATACAAACACTAATATAATATCTAAAATAACATGTTAAACTATCAAGTCTAAATCTATAATAACATGTAAAATGACTTGGCTGTCACATTTACTTTAAGCATAAATGTCATATTACGACCTTTTGTAATATAAATATTTGAAATAAATATTTGAACATCAACCTACTTATACGAATACAAGTCTCTTGATTACTCGAACAGTCAAATATATAATTTTACTCGAATAATTTCGTGTAACAGATCTGTCGTTAACAAATAGCGTGTTCGAGCAATCAGAACGGCTGCTGGGCTGTGTACATGATTGTATCACGTACTTTCATTGCCTACTCCATTGCGTTCAGGTTTGCGGGGTAAGCATTACGACTGCGTGTCTTGTGTCAGAATAAATGACCCAGTATAACTGATAACTTATCCAGGTAACGCCCTGATAAAACTGAACACTTCTTGAAAACGACGTAAAACGACAAACGAACACGCGATTAATTCCAGATAATTCGTGATTCCATTGCGAATTAGAGTTATCGTGAGTCCATTGACTGCTTGCATGTAGCTCACGTTAATAATAGTCTGCTAGTCAAACCTCCTTAGATATCCAACGGTTCACTAAATAGGTTTTTATATATCGAGGGCTTGGCGTGAAACGGTTGTAACTAAAATTGGATATTTGTTTACCAAAGTTAAGTACCTCGCCATAAAGTCTTTATAAACGTAAACTCTTTTTTCTTGGTAAACAATGGATATTTAGGTGCCATTGCTCAGAATTTTCACTGTTTACAAAGGGGTCAAAATTGCCCCTAAAGCAGGGTTTTTAAAATAGGTTTTTAGTTACAACCGTTTCACGCCAAGCCCTCGATATTGGTCAAAACCCACGGTCCCAGTATCGTAGCATGTTAAACAAATATTTCGTTTCGCATTTTACTATTACCTAGAAGATTAAAGTTTATGAAAATAAATCTCAGTTTTTCATTGATTATGTGTTTAGGTATATTCCCTATAAATCATTCAAACAATATTTAACCGTTAATATGTAGCAAGGACACACCTCCACCAATTGATGATTCCCGACTTTGTTTTGGGAACAAGATGTCATCTCAATTCTGTTATCAAATTAAATCTTCTGTGTAATTGTGTCGAGTCCCGGTAGCTCAGTCGGTAACGACGCGGGCTGTCAATCAAGGGGTTCTTAGTTCGAATCCCGGCACGGCCAACTTTCTTTCCGACGTTTGACAAAAGTCATTGCGACATGCGTCATTCGTGTTCCACCAATGGGCTCAGTCTATGTGAAAAAGCAGCCAGTTGCTTGGAAAATTGTTGTGTGGAGTACTGGTGTGAGAAAACACATGAGTACGTGAACTGGCCGCCGTGATATGACTGAGAAATTGTTAAAAACGGCGTTAAACCCCAATCAATAAATCTGGGTAATTGTAAAATTCGAAAAACAAAAATATGTTTAAACAGGATACAATACGGGTACCTGTGATTACACCTTAAACTCAAACCGTTCACTCTATAGCTGTAATATGTAATTCTCCCTTTTGTAGGATAAATATTTAATTGGGGGATGTTACCGTGTCAAATTCAGTCTATACAATGTGTATTTATTTAGGCTATAACCTATTATGCCACCGAAAATAATTATTCGGATTTCAACACTTCATTCATTCCCGTTTCGTACAACCTTTAGTCGGGTATTTCCCCGCTACACACGTGTCCTGGTTCAACCGAAACATATTAAACCTGTTTGGATTAGACCGCAATACAATACAATATTTTAATAACCCTTTCCCACATACAGCAAATCTGCAGCAGATGACTTTGTAAACCTATATACATAAACGTAAACAATCTCCATTAATGAGAGTGTATTTATTTTATAGACGTCGTCTGTGTTTAAAAATCCCCCTAACCAGTACTCGCGCCGTCTGTGTTTAAAAATCCCCCTAACCAGTACTCGTGCCTACTGTGTTTAAAAATCCCCCTAACCAGTACTCGCGCCGTCTGTGTTTAAAAATCCCCCTAACCAGTACTCGCGCCATCTGTGTTTAAAAATCCCCCTAACCAGTACTAGCGCCGTTTGAGTTTTAAAATAAAACCTAACCAGTACTCGCGCCGTCTGCGTTTAAAAATCTACATAAGCAGTACTCTCGCCTACTGTGTTTAAAAATCTACCTAACCAGTACTCGCGCCGTTTGTGTTTCAAAATCTACCTAACCAGTACTCGCACCGTCTGTATTTAACAATCCACAGAAGCAGAATGTATGCTCTAATTGTTTGCTTTCATCAGTAGAAGTATACTACCTCGGTGATGTAGTGGTAGAGCGTACGCCTTATGTGCCGGAGGTCGTTGGTTCGATCCCCGATCGGGTCATACGAAAGATATTACAATTGTAGTACTGGCTGCCCTTCTTGGCGCGCTGGGTTTAAAAATCTACCTTAACAGAATGTATGCTCTAATTATGTGCTTTCTTCAGTAGAAGTATACCGCCTCGGTGAGGAGTGGTAGAGCGTCCGCCTCGGTGATGTAGTGGTAGAGCGTCCGCCTCGGTGATGTAGTGGTAGAGCGTCCGTCTCGGTGATGTAGTGGTAGAGCGTCCGCCTCGGTGATGTAGTGGTAGAGCGTCCGCCTCGGTGATGTAGTGGTAGAGCGTCCGCCTCGGTGATGTAGTGGTAGAGCGTCCGCCTCGGTGATGTAGTGGTAGAGCGTCCGCCTCGGTGATGTAGTGGTAGAGCGTCCGCCTCGGTGATGTAGTGGTAGAGCGTCCGCCTCGGTGATGTAGTGGTAGAGCGTCCGCCTCGGTGATGTAGTGGTACAGCGTCCGCCTCGGTTATGTAGTGGTAGAGCGTCCGCCTCGGTGATGTAGTGGTAGAGAGTCCGTCTCGGTGATGTAGTAGTAGAGCGTCCTCCTCGGTGATGAAGTGGTAGAGCGTCCGCCTCGGTGATGTAGTTGTAGAGCGTCCGCCTCGGTGATGTAGTGGTACAGCGTCCGCCTCGGTGATGTAGTGGTAGAGCGTCCGCCTCGGTGATGTAGTGGTAGAGAGTCCGTCTCGGTGATGTAGTAGTAGAGCGTCCTCCTCGGTGATGAAGTGGTAGAGCGTCCGCCTCGGTGATGTAGTGGTGGAGCGTCCGCATCGTGTGCGGGAGGTCGTTGGTTTGATCCCCGATCGTGTCATAGCAACAAACATTACAATGGTAATACTGGCTGCCCTACTTGGCGCTCTGGGTTGCGAGGTTAGCATTAACACTGACTGGCTGTTGTCAGGATAAATGGACCAGCAGTACTTGCAATTAACCCAGGAAACGCCGTAAAACAAAAAAGTTGAAAGTGACGTTAACCACAAAACAATCTGTAGAAATATGGAAGTCACATTTGCAAAATTTATGTCGAAGGAGTCGCCGTGATAGGTAATATCGATATTGTGACCCTAATTGCATATAACGTATTTTTGTTGGTGCTAGATTTAATATATCTTGGTATAATAGTATATTGTCAAGGAATATATTATTGATAATTCGGGGTTTTTACGCCGCTTTCAACAATTGTCCAATTATGTCATGTGATAACACGTCTTTTTCATGATGCGATATGTGATATATCTTGGTATAATAGTATGTAGTCAAGGTATGAGTATTGCTTGTTCGGGGGTTTTAAGCCGCTTTCAACAACTGTTTAATTATGTCATGTGATAAAACGTCTTTCTAATGGTGCGATATGTGATATATCTTGTAGTCAAGGTATGAGAATTGATTGTTTGGGTTTACGCAGATTTCACCCGTCATTCTTTCAATTATATCACGGCGACCAGTTCACCTACGCATGTGTTTCTTAGTTTTCTCACACTATTATTCCAAACAACATATTTTCCAACAAACTGGCTGCTTTTTCACATAGACTGTTAGCCAATTGGTGAAAGACCCTTGTCACATTGCCTTTTTTTCGAACGTCGGAAAGAATGTTTGCCGATCTGCTACTCGAACTCACAACCCCTTGAACGACAGCCCACGTCGCTACCGACTGAGCTACCAGAGCTCGGCATGACAGTAACAACGTTAAAACTATTATTATTATAAATAACAAAATATTAACATATTAAATAAATAAAATGATAATAGCAATGACAATAGAAGAGGTTGTTATAGTAGTATAAGAGATAGCGATAGTATACGCTATTTTGGTGGTAGAAGTAGTTGTTGTTGTTGTAGGTAGATGTAGAAAAGGAGTATCAATACCAGTAAATTATTTAATAAAAGTATTACTATTAGTATTTCTACTAAAAGTAGTGATAGTAGAAGAAGTAGTAGTAATACATGTATTATCTTACCTCGCAGCACACATTTTGCCATATATTGTTAATATTATATATATTATTCTACTTTAAGAAAGAGGAAGTTAAAATGTTCACTTCTTCTGAAAGGAATCATAAAGCGTGTCTTGTAGATTTTATACCAAAGGTTAAGTGTGTATCCTTTTCCCTCTTAATACGCTGCCACAGTGTTTTCAAATAATTTGAAATAGCAGAGGCTTTCCGTAATTTTGCATAAATATTGTTATTGTCGTCCGCTGAAATTTGCTGAACTCTGTTTGCTGATTCTGTGGAGGGTTTAACTCTGTTGGCTGATTGTGTGAACGGTTTAACTATTTTTGCTGATTGTGTGATCGGTTTAACTATGTTTGCTGATTATGTTAACGGTTTAACTCTTTTTGCTGATTGTGTGAACGGTTTAACTCTTTTTGCTGATTGTGTGAACAGTTTAACTCTTTTTGCTGATTGAGTGAAAGGTTTAACTCTTTTTGCTGATTGTGTGAACGGTTTTACTCTGTTTGCTGATTGTATGAACAGTTTAACTCTTTTTGCTGATTGTGTGAACGGTTTAACTCTTTTTGCTGAGTGTGTGAACGGTTTAACTCTTTGTACTGATTGTGTGAACAGTTTAACTCTTTGTACTGATTGTGTAAACAGTTAAACTCTTTTTGCTGATTGTGTGAACGGTTTAACTCTTTTTGCTGATTGTGTGAACGGTTTAACTCTTTTTGAGGATTGTGTGAACAGTTTAACTCAGATGCCCAGGGAACTGTTACACATGGAGAATTGTCTCATGATGAGCAGTTCTAATTTTTTACAAAGTTTTTTCAAAAGTGGTCTTCTGTAGGGAACGTCGGAAAGCGTCTGCACGCAGGAAAATGGTTAACTCATATTATGTCGATTGAAATTAGAGGTAAACTCGTTCTTTCATACGAACAATTCACCGCATTTGTTCCAGACGAACCTTTCGTCAGAAAAGGACTGCACGCAGGAAAGGGTTAAATCATATTACGTCGATTGAAATTGGAGGTAAACTCGTTCTTTCATATGAACAATTTACCGTATTTACTCAAGAGGAACCTTTTATCAGAAGGCGTCTTTACGTGGGAAAGGGTTAAATCATATTATGTCGATTGAAATTGGAGGTAAACTCGTTCCTTCATATGAACAATTTACCGCATTTACTCAAGAGGAACCTTTTATCAGAAGGCGTCTTTACGTGGGAAAGGGTTAAATCATATTATGTCGATTGAAATTGGAGGTAAACTCGTTCTTTCATATGAACAATTTACCGCATTTGTTTCAACATTGCCAAAACACGTGTAAAGGGAGATATGTTTAACTTTTCCTATAATGATTTTGTTTTCTTCAAAAAATGTCATTTGATTTCATAATAAATCCGTATTGCAGGTAAAATGAAAATGCCCTGTATCTTCACACGCTTTATGCCATTTATTTACTTTAGATTAAACTGATTTTAAAACATCATAGGAAAACATTAATTATATTTGTAATAGCAAACGATCAATTCTCCTGCGGGGTTTAAAACAGTTTGGCCAATAGACGATGGGGAGTATTGCGCGTTACTATTTCTCCTTTTCTCGTTATGTTTTCAACAGTAGAAGTAGGGTTACGCTGAATGTGACAAATGTCCTCTTTATCAAATGTAATATTGGTAAGCAAAGTATCGACCCGGATCGGCCTAAGCATGTCGCGTAGGCTAACACAGACAGACAATTATCGCCTCCTGTGGATTTTCTGTTTCATGAATCATTACTCTATACCTCTATCCATTTGAAACGGAATGTGTCTGCTCGGATTAGCCTCTACTAACTGCGCAGGCTGATCTGGGTCGATACATTGCGCAGAGGCCATAATGGTTTTTTTCTCACAGAACGACACATATGACAAATCTACAGTGGACGACTTTGAAACCATTTAATCACAATTTACTCATAATTACATGCGTTAAGGGTTTATCAGCCGCATTGTGTGGTAAGTTGTTGAAATTCCGTAACGGGGAAACCCTACCATGGTTGTGTTTCCCGTAGTTAACAAATCTCCTAACAAACATCTGTGTGTAATATGTAAACAGTAAAGATCTTGATGTAAGCTATACCATGGTTGTATTTCCCGTAGTTAACAAATCTCCGAACAAACATCTGTGTGTAATATGTGAACAGTATAGATCTTGATGTAAACTATACCATGGTTGTGTTTCCCGTAGTTAACAAATCTCCGAACAAACATCTGTGTGTAATATGTAAACAGTATAGATCTTGATGTAAGCTATACCATGGTAGTGTTTCCCGTAGTTAACAAATCTCCTAACAAACATCTGTATGTAATATGTAAACAGTATAGATCTTGATGTAAACTATACCATGGTTGTGTTTCCCGTAGTTAACAAATCTCCTAACAAACATCTGTGTGTAATATGTAAACAGTATAGATCTTGATCAGACTGTGCGTATGTACAGTCTGATATTTATGTTGACCTTCCTCAAAAATCATCTTGTTCCTTGTGACATACACTCAGGGTTCTCCCTGGCTCATTTTTCCTTTGCGCCAACACTTTCGCCAAATTCAAAAAGTTGGTGCCATTTTCAAGACATTGGAGCCAAACTGGAGCCAGACCATTCTTTCTTAGAAACCTAAATTATGTGTGCTTGGAAATACTGGTGCACATGTATTATGCTATCTTCTCTAGTCATAATCTATCCAACATTAAATTGATAAAAAAGTTGGCTTGGCCATGATTCATTAGATTCCCATATGGAATGAATCATGTTCTCAAACCATATGCATTGTGGTAGCAGGAATAATTTCTGATATTGCATCTGTGTCTGTCTGTCAGTGCTTTCATTCTAAACACCAGTAAATAAACTATTATGTAGTGAGTTGTATTATCAACACACATTTATTGCACTAAACTTTTACAATGATTACTTTTAAAACAAATAAGAATGAGTGTAGGTAATACTTTCTTGAATGACAGTTGTCAGAAAGAAGAAAATGCACGAATACCCATTACAATATGTATTTTCTACTTCAGTCTTCATTATTTTGTTATCTTCTTAAAAAGAAATTAACTAAAATGGACAAAAATTGATTTTAGTTTCATAGGTAAGTATTTTTTGACAGCTGACTGTAAATTTGATAGATCTTTATGGTAAAAAATCGGCAATTAAAAAAGAATTTCCTATGGATTCGTGTAAACAAAAACACAATCTTTCAACAGTTAAATTAAAATAGGGACATTCTTTAATCATATCCTAGTTTTTTATTAAGCTGTTTATTGAAATTATTTTCCCCTAAACTGCTTGAACTGATAAATAGTATTGATTGGCTTGAAGGCGTGATCGAGTGTCATAAATGGGGATGGAGTACGCATTCTCAATAGTGATTGGCATAAATCTCGAAGTTTAACGGTCACGTGACCTACTCTTATCTATCGCCTGCAGCGTTGGTGGTTTGATAACGGCTTGTGTATAGTACTTGGGGGGACCCTTTATCTCTGCCAACAGCCATAGGTGTGTAATTAAACCCTTATTCCTTCAATGTATACTTTGTTTTGCCCAAAATCAAATTAAAGTCGTAGTGCTAAAAGTTGATGTAAATAGGTTGGCGCCATCAATTTGCGCCAAATGTTATTTTCTTGCGCCACTTTTTTAATTCTTGCGCCATTGGCGCCATTTGCGAAGCCCAGCGTGAACCCTGACACTGGCTCATGTCAGAGTATGTCACGTGATGCGAACGCCATTTTGCGGATATTTTGAAATAAACTGAATGTTTTAAACATTGTGGCAAAAGACGATTTTACATATCATGAGCAATGTGTCATTTAGCAACAATTATTTCAAAAGACATCTGCTGCAGTAAATAGCGTGTGCAGTTTGGAAAGGGTTAATTTTGTAACTATTTATATTTGTTAATATTTAATTCAATATTCTTTAAACCATTGGCTACCAACGATGCTTTTATAACTATATGAGCCGTTCAACGAGAAAACCAACATTATGGCATCTGCGAAATGTATCGACCTAGATTAGCCTGATCAGTCAACACAGGCTAATCCGGGCCGACACATTCCGACTCAGGGGGATATAGGTATAGAGTAATGATTCCTGAAACAGAAATTCCACGGGAGGCGAAAAAATTGTCTGTCCGGGTTAGCTTTTGCGGTATGTTTATGCTGATCCAGGTCGATACTTTACGCAGAATCAGCAATGTTGGTTTTTCTCGCGGGATGGCTCATATAACGAAACGGAATTGGCGCAGACCGATCTTCATCCTTTCTGTTTGCAAAGTACCGACAGCATATATTTTATGGGTTTCGAACTGTTAACCCTTCCCCACTAACCCACTTTCTCACTGTGACATATATGTTATGGGTCTAGAACTGTTAACCCTTCCACACTGTGACACATTTGCAGCAGACGACTTTGACTTTTAACCCTTCCCCACTTGCCCACTCTCCCACTGTGACACATTTGCAGCAGACAACTTTGACTTTTAACCCTTCCCCACTTGCCCACTTTCCCACTGTGACACATTTACAGCAGATGACTTTTGAAAACATTGCGGTTAGGGCAGACATTGCTAATAGTGAGAAATTTCTCCTTTGTCTCCATGATTTTAACTCTATTCATTATTTATGTTGTCACAATGATTGTAACTCTATTAATTATGTATGTTGTCTCAATGATTGTAACTCTATTAATTATTTATATTGTCTATTTTAGAGATTTTACATAGTTTTGACTTGATTTTTTAAAAGTTGTTGTTGTATTTTGAGACGCATTCAGAAGTATGTAAAGTAAACAACACTTGATACCAAATTGAAACACAAAACAAATTCAGAATTCAAATTTGCACATTTTCTTACATTCCAAGACATTTTGATTATGATTATTTAATGTGTTTGTTTGTCATTTATGACATTTTATGCAAACATAAAATCTTTTATGTATTTGTTGGGTTTACTCCAGTTGGCTCCTAGAGCCGCAGGTTACACTTTAGTTTCTCGATCCCCATTAACCGCAGTTTCTAGTATCCCGACAAGTATTGACCAATGGGAATACGAGGTCATCAGCCTTCACCTTATCTCTTTGGATCGAGAACCGCATTTCATCGCTTTGGAACTTTATTTACGTTTTGGACAAGTGTTCATCCGTCTGAAGGTTCGATTTTATCACATTACTTTGGAACTAAACACAAAGCAACGTACGGACTATACGTTTCAGGTTGGCGACACGGTTTTCAGTGCTAATTTCGTGATTTTCCTTGGACTCGACGCAGATACACCACTACACACATCGGTGACGTCACACATAAACATGGCCGCGCCCATCGGAAAAATTCAGCTGTTTGGACATTCCTTTGTTCGGAGACTTAAGGACTTTATACGTTCAAGTGAGGACTACACCTTCTCTTGGAACTTAGACGGACCACCCATGATACAATACTCTGGATTTCCGGGAGCGGATGTTCACAGATTACGGAACAATACCGAGGTTATCGAAGACTTCGATCCAGACGTTGTATTTATATCATGCCTGGTTGTCTCCCTCGGATCTCGCAAGTCATATTGTGGACCTAGTTAAATTCTTGCTTGACTCCTTACGCATCAAGAAAGTGGTCGTTCTGTCTATCACCCACCGTTGCCCATCTTCAAGGACGAGATACCCCGTAAACATTGACTGGTTCAATACCAGAGTAGACCAAACCAACGCTGAACTTTCCGAACGGTTACAGGAATTGAACCAAGGGCGCACCTACCTCTGGAGACTTAAGGGGTTTTGGTCACCGTCTGCAAAGGAAAAAGTCTTTGATAGAGATGGCTGCCATCTGTCTGCGTCGAGGAAATTGATCGCTAACTTGAGAGCAGCCACCGTCGCCATCCTGAGACGATCCATCTGTTCTCCTACATTGGAATAAGCTACGTACTATAGATTATTAACTCTTTTTAAGGTTCCTAACCATGATAGACATAGCAATGGTTTTTGCCTTGTTTTCAACTGGCATGCTTTCCACTTTTTCAATAACCAGACTAGGCCATGGCTGATTCGTGATTCCAATGCATAAGTTGGTTCATTCCTGGTTTCTAGGTAACCTCGCACCCATTTGTATTTTCGGCACAGTGCTTTGCGCCCTACCTTTGTTTCCTACTATATCACAGCGCTCTGTGACTAATGGTTACTAACACTTTGCTGCCCTTTACCAGTGGCTACATCTTAAGTTCGGATACAGCGCTCTGTACCGCCTCTTATCATGTAATTTGTTTACACAGCGCCCTTGGTTTGCTACTAGATCACAGCGCTCTGTGACTAGGCATTTACTAAAACTTTGCTGCCCTCTACCATTGGCTACATTTTAAGCTTGGATACAGCGCTCTGTACCGTATCTTATCATGTAATTTGTTTCCACAGCGCTCTGTGTGAAACCAATAGCTCCTCAGTTTTCAACTTAGTATGCTTCACGAGGTTATATCGGTATGCACAGTGCTTTGTGTTGTATTTCACCGAGTTACACTCATTTTGCATGGCTATGGGCCATATCGTGGGTAATATCCTTATTATTTTCAGCATTTTTACTTATAATTATTATACATCTCTCTGGATATATACCCTGAGCGAGATGTATCTACCAGTTCCGAAAGAATTGTACACAGCACTTTCAATAGTAAATGTCTTAATATAAACATTATGGCATAGTTTGGTGGAGCTCAACTTTGTTTCTATGAGAATAGCTTGCAACGGCTCCACCACTACAGTAGAATAACTAGGCTATTACAGTCATTCTAATCACATTCACTCCCATTTTCAGATGAAACGCAGCAACAGACAACAAACGGTCTCCTCCTACCAAGGGACGGACACGTCTTCGCCTCCAAAAAAGAAAAGACCAGAACGGCCATCGAAGACTCGTACGCGTCTTGTTGCTAAACATAATCCAGGTTATAAAGCTACTACAAGCATTCCAATACCTATCATAGGCTCATCAAGACGCAGCAAACATATACCTCATACGCCAAACACAACCACAAGACCTTCAAGACCAACAAACACTAACTTTGGATACAACACAGCTGTGCAGCCAAATTTGTTTCAACAAAACACTTCCACATCCACCAGACCATCAAGACCAACAAACACTAACTTTAGACACAACACAACCGTGCAGCAAGATTTTATCCAACCAGACACTTCCAGTTCGGATAGTTCTGATTCAGAAGAGGAAGAAGACGTTTCATTTCCAAGTGTGATTAACGAGCATTGCTCAAATTTAATGGAACAAGGTAATTCGTGGCAATTTGCCGAACCAATAAGCTCGCCAATTAACCAGCAGATTAAAAAATCACTGCAAAAAGCAATTTGCAAAGACAAATTCATTGATATGGCCCTGTTATTACCTAATAATAACATACCAACAACCACACCCCAATACACTCTGCAAATGGACAAACATTCCAACATTAGCTTAGCACCTACCTCCAAATCCAGAAAAATTACGTCAATTGAGTCGTGGACTTCTGCCTTCCTACGCTTCTGTTCCATTTACGCAACAAAACACCCTTTAACAACCCCTCAACTTATGAAGTATGGGGAAATAGTGAGAGATATAGCCCAACGCCGCCCTGGCATGGCGTTTCTCTTCTACGACAATCAGTTCCGTATGTTGAGGGAATCAGTACGCGTTCCATGGGACAGAGTCCACACGGAATTCTGGCTTATGGCCTGTACTTCTTTCCAGCCAGCCCCTCAACCTTCCCGCCCCCAAAACCAGCCCTTTCGGAACAATAACCGACAAAAACGGTTTCTGGAAAACACCTGCTGGCGCTTCAACAGCCGCAAGTGCAACAACCATAAATGCTCCCTCCCACATATCTGTGGATATTGCAAAGGCCCCCATGCGGCCTTCTCATGCACAAACACCAATAAAGATCGCCCCTTCAAATCTACAAGTGGGTCAACCCCGTCCTCCACATCAAAATGAATACAAAACCATAACCCCTGTTAAAGTTGATATCCTGGCTTGTTACCTTGTAAATTATCCTTTCGCAGATTATCTCTGCCAAGGCTTCCGCAACGGCTTCAAACTCGGGTATACAGGCCCTCGGTCATCCTGTTCAGCACCTAACCTTAAATCATGCCAGGAAGATCCCCTAACAGTTCAAATTAAGCTCCAAACAGAACTGGCTCTAGGTCGCATATGCGGTCCTTTTGACACTTCTCCATTCCCAAACCTTCACATTAGCCCAATCGGTTTAGTACCCAAAAAAGCACCAGGCCAATTCAGGCTTATTCATCATTTAAGCTATCCCAAAGGCTCCTCCATAAACGACTTTATTAACCCAAAACTAGCTACAGTACAGTACCAGTCTTTTGACGATGCAGTACGAAAACTTCTAGTTCTAGGCAGAGGTACACTTTTCAGTAAAACCGATATTGATTCTGCATTCCGTCTCATCCCAATTCACCAGCAGGAACACAACTTGCTTGGTTTTAAATTCCAAGGAAAATTCTATTATGACCGATGCTTGCCGATGGGTGTCTCCTCAGCATGCGCAATTTTCGAACGTTTCAGCTCTGCTCTCCAATATATCGCGGAAACTCATTTGAACATTCCCCATATGGTTCATATACTTGATGACTTTCTCATTTTAGGTCCTTCTATGTCTCCTCTATGCAACCAATACCTTGACCGTTTTCTACAATTCTGCCATCGTATTGGCGTTCCAATTAAAACGGAAAAAACTGAATACGCCAGAACGATTATCACATTCATGGGGCTAGAGTTAGATTCCCATAACATGGAAGCTCGCCTGCCTTTAGATAAATTGATTAAGCTCAGGGAGTCCTTACAAACAATAGGTAAGAAACGAACATGCAAACTTAAGGTCTTACAGTCATTACTAGGTCTCTTAAACTTCTGTTGCCAGGTGGTCGTCCCAGGTCGATGTTTCTTACGCCGTCTCACCGACCTAACCAAAAAAGTAACACATTCTCATCACAGAATCACATTTAATTCAGAAAGCCGGAAAGATATCAAAGCCTGGCTACTGTTCACAGATCACTTCAACGGCAAAAGTCTGCTTTTAGACAGACGTTGGATTCCATCACACACACTACATCTTCACACCGACGCAGCAGGCAACATTGGCTTTGGGGCCATATTTGGCTCCAAATGGCTACAGGGAACCTGACCCTCTTGTTTAGCAAAACAGGACATTACATTTAAAGAAATGTTTCCCATCGTTCTAGCTCTTGAGATTTGGGGCATTCAGCTTAGCCAAAAATGCATCATATTACACTCTGATAATGCAGCAGTAGTTTACATTATAAATAAGCAAACTTGCAAGGTCCCAGTTATAATGGGTCTAGTTCGTAGGCTTGTTCTGGCTTGTATGAAATACAACATTCTTTTCAAAGCAGAACACATTCCCGGAAAATACAACGTTTTACCAGACCTTCTTTCTCGTTTACAGGTGGAACGCTTCCACTTACTAGCTCCACACATGGACTCGGATCAAACTTCTATCCCGGAACATCTCCTCGCAATGGATTAAACAAAGCAGTAGCACAAATGCTACAAGCCTCGCTGGCTCCATCAACAGTGGCCAGTTATAGAAACGCACTAAAGCATTTTACACACTTTCATAACACCTTTCACACCAACACACCACTACTGCCAGCTTCTCTTGGTCAAGTAGCTCAATTCATTGCATTCTGTAAACTTAAAGGACTGCAACCTTCAACCATTACTTCATACATTTCAGCTCTAGCTTATATTCACAAAATTCAAGGTCTCCCTAATCCTACGGATCATTTCATTATCCGCAAACTGCTTTACGGGGTAAGAAAAAATAAATCATGTGACAAAAGGAAGCCTTTTACTCTGGAAAATCTTAAAAACCTTATTACCTCTCTCCAGTCTACAGTAGACACAGTCTACCTGCGCACGGTCTTCAAAGCAATGTTTCTTACAGCATTTTACGGGTTATTTAGGGTAGGAGAACTTTCCATCTCCCGTCCTGCCCCGGACAACGTCATAACATTTGAAGCAGTGTCTTACGTCCCCTCGGGTCATAAGATTAAGGAAATATTGATTTCCATGGATAGATATAAACACTCGCAAGGTCACAAGGTTGCAGTCCCTTTACGTCGTCAATCTAGTAAAACACTGTGTCCAGTACGATCATTGGTTCGATACATGCAATTAGCACCAAACAACTCTGGTGCGTTATTTCAAGACGAACAAGGTCACGCCATTCAGGCTTCACAGTTCCGTACAGTTCTACGGGCATGTGTCGTTGCCTGCGGGTTAGATCCCTTAGTTTTTACAGGCCACTCTTTTCGGATTGGAGGAGCAACATTGGCGTTTTCAATGCAAATGCCTTCCGAGCAAATTAAAAGGCTGGGTCGCTGGAAATCATCAGCATTCCTAAAATACATACGACCCACTAGCTTAACAAACAAATAACCTTAAATGACATGTTTATTGGACTGTTTTAGGCAGCCTTGATTTCTTTTTCATTGTATGTTCAAACGCCATTTCGAACAACCGGCTGGTTCATCACTGATACACATAGCTTTCAAGACAAGGTTTCTTGGACTGTTTTAGGCAGCCTTGATTCCTTCTCATGTGGTGTTCATCTTCATTTTTGACACATAGCTTGTAGTTAAAACAAATATTATGATTCAACAGTTCATAAATGTATCTTTCAGAACAAGGTTTCTTGGACTGTTCTAGGCAGCCTGGTTCCCTTTTCATGATGTATTCATCTGTATTAAAATGTATTCCTGTTGTAAATATCTGTTTATAAGTGCCATCATTAGATATGTAAAGTTCAAGACGGTACAATATATCATGTCGATGAAGCTTCATCATCGATTGGTATATGACGAACAAAAAATTGTCTATGCAACTAAATTGGCAAGAAGCGTAAAAAAGCTACTTACATCGAATCAGGCTATATTATGACATTCCACATGGGGTACTGTTTTAGGCAGATTCCGGTGGATTGTTTTAATTATTAGCTGATCACATCTCATTGATATATACTGCTCACTTTCTCTTATAATTCCAAGTTCAGTTATGATAGAACATGATCTAAACATTTTATGTATTTATGTAGTTATATACTTTTGTGCATGTGTGTTGACGCACTTATTTACTATCTGAGATACAAGTATTTCTAACAGTTCTTGGCTATTCTTCCTCTTGTGTTTTACACGGGACTTCACTTGAAGTGAAAGCCATCAACGGTTTATAGATGTTATCAAAGTCCTTTGGTTGTCTTTTTCAGTTATTACCAATTTTTGTTTTGATTCTTTACTCCAATATTTAAGGGCAATATGTTTTTCCCTAGTATGATGAGACATGCATTTCTTACATCAATTGCCTCAGGGGCGGGCCATTTAATACCTACGTGCGGTTTCCTCTGGGCGGGGGCGCGCTGTGCTTTTGGCGGGTTTTTTGTCGCCCAGATATGACATAAATATGTTCATATTATTTGGAAATGTACATTAGGCATTTAAGCTAAAATGCCTCTTTTCTTTCTGGCATTTAGGATTAAAATGCCCTTTTTCACTCTACATATTCTTATGTTTTTTGGGATAGGGGCGTTTCGCCACTATCTCATAGCGAAGCTGCTTTCGAAAAGTCGGATTAAAGCTGCAACCGCAGTCCACATGTGTATACCTACACCAAAATCGAGTTTTGATTGGTTATAATCTGCCTTTTCAACGATTTCATTGGTTCGACCGAATCACAAAACCCTCCGCTTGCATAAATTTATGAGACAAAATAGTTTCTATGAATGAAACTCACTCTGAACTATGGTTGACCTCAATGTCAGTAGTGTGAGGTAACGTCGACCGTTCTGTGACCCCATTAGTTTACAACAGTCGACTTATAGAGAAATGTGCAAAGCACTGTAAATACAATTATTGAAAGGAGTTGAAACCATTGTGGCAAAAGTAGAAATTGCCTACGAAAAGCAATTTCCCCTTTTGTCACAATGTTTTCGATTGTCGCCTGCTGCACATGCGTCTGTAAGCGTCTGTAGACGGAAAACGGTTACATCCTTCCCATGGAAGCGGAACCCTTTCCGTGATACTATAACAGTTCGAATATTTAAAAAATATTGTTGAAAATGGAGCTATTGCTGACGATGAGCAATTCCTCCTTTTCACACAATGCTTTCAAACACGTTTCAAATTAGTTCTTTTCATATTTAAACGTTTTACTATGGACGTTCTTTCCCTCTTTCTACCTTCCGGACACATTTTGAATAACATGCTAGAGATGAATGATAACGAGCAATTTTGCCTTACATCAAGGGGAAAAATATATAGTTGAAACCATTGTGGAAAAAGAGGAAATGGGTCATGATAAACAATTCTGCAGCCGTCTGCTGCACATGCGTCAAAAAGCGACTGTAAGCGGGAAAGGGTTGAACCGTTCCCGTTATAGCTACTTAGTTACAAACAAATGTTGAAAGTATATTTGCAAACAGAGCAATTGCTGACAATGAGCAATTCCTCCTTTTCAAACAATGCTTTGAAACATGAATCAATTTGTTTCTATAACCTAGATAACGAAAACATTTGTCTACAGTTATTATTTTAACCTTTGCCCCTTTTAGACACACTTGACTAACCTTAACAGATGAATGATAATCAACAAGTTTGTCTTTTTCCACAATGTTTTCATCACTATTCAAAATCATACTTTTATTAATTCAGGTCAATAGTTATGCCTTAGTTCAATGTTGTTTGCTGTATATTTAGTCTATGTGGTCAAGGTTAAGGAATACTGTAAACAAACTTGTTACAACATAATTCGTCCAAAGAGAGAGGTCCTACTGTGTATACATGCCATGAAATAATGTTACAAACGGTCTCACCGCTACTGGGGAACTGTTGGTAAAACAGGTCGCGTTTTGTATTGAATATTCTCATGTGTCGCTGTATGTAGACCCTACTAGGAAATAGAAATTAAATCTACAAATTATAGATAAGTTAATTTCAACATTGATTGATTGGGATTTAACGCCGTTTTTAACATTTCTTCAGTCATATCACGGCGGCCAGTTCACCTACAAATGTATTTCCTGGTTTTCTCAAACCAGTACTCCTCACAACAATCTTCCCAAGCAACTGGCTGCGTTTCCACATAGACTTAGCCATTGGTGAAAGACGAATGACGCATGTCGCATTGACTTTTGTCAAACGTCGGAAAGAAATTTGGCCGAATTTGTCAACACATCCGAGTTATAACCGCAAGGTCATTATTTATTTTATTATTGAGAAGCTTCTAGCGATTTTGGGACTAAAATTATAATGTATATGCATTTGCGTTAATTTAAGACTCAACGTTCATCAACGTGTAATATAGTCCTAGATGTATCTGTTGACAAATAAACAACTAGAAATGTAGTCTAAATAGGTTTTTGAAAATTAACCTTGACGGTCCGGTCCCGTTTCGGAGATACAATTAAATTGCAAATACTTTACAAATTCCATAATCTAAGCTGACGTGTTTTGACGCATCGAACCAGTCTTCTGTAATCAATACTTGAGTTGTCTCCGTCTGTAAAGCTTGGAGGTATAATCCGGCGTCCGGCCGGCTGTATGCCTGAATGTGCATTCGTCCGTCCGTCATGGATTGCATGTATTGGTTAACACGTTGTTTCTGTATGGCAGATTTATTTCAAAGTGGTCACAATTATACCCGTGTGATCAGGAGAACGGCAAAGTACTAGGTACATAACTCTGGTCTGTTTTTTCAGTTATCTCCATTTTTCCTTATTTAGTTCAGCGATTGTCTCAATTAACTTTCATTGTATCAATTTCAAACTTGGTTTGTATGTAACTTATGACCTACAGATTTGCAGTGCACCATTACCATACATTAAGCATGCTGCGTTTGGAGTGTGTATATTTTTGTCTTTCAATGTTCTCCCTTATTATATGCAACACATGCGTTCCGTGAAATTCCCTTTTTCGTTAATGAGTGCTTCCCCAAGATTTGTACTTCGTCAAATCTAATCTGTTTTTTAGGTGTAAACTCAATTTTTTCATTTCTTCGGTTATTGTCTCAATATATGTCCAATATATCAATTTAAGACTTGGTGTATAGGAAACTCAGAGCTGCAATTGTGCAGTGCAAAAGAAACATAACTCTATCATGCTTTCGATCGTCTTTCATTTATCAGCATGATTACAATATACATTGTGGATCTTTAGTGATTTCTGAACTAGAAATATTTTAATTAAGGGTAGCTGCTCGGGTTTTTTTTGTCAATCTTTTGTCCTTCGATATTTTGTTTATACAAGAAAAGGGTAAAACTTTGACAAATGAGGTATATGTTATTGGCAGGCAATATGTGTTGCTTCAAACATTTTTGGTTTGGTTTGTTTAAAGGTCATTGTTTCATTGTTTCAACAATGTTTGTCCATATGATCTATGCCATATGTTTTCAATTTACATATGCCCCCTATACCATCAGCGCTTTCAGCGCTTTGATTATTTATGTCATACAAGTCCAACCGCTCTTAGGTTCTTGTTGTCTTTCTTAATAGCAAGACTGAACAAAACATAAATGACATTTTATGCAAACATAAAATCTTTTATGTATTTGTTGGGTTTACTCCAGTTGGCTCCTAGAGCCGCAGGTTACACTTTAGTTTCTCGATCCCCATTAACCGCAGTTTCTAGTATCCCGACAAGTATTGACCAATGGGAATACGAGGTCATCAGCCTTCACCTTATCTCTTTGGATCGAGAACCGCATTTCATCGCTTTGGAACTTTACCACCACCTCCCGTACTCCAACCTCCTCTAAATGTATATAACCAGTTAGCATGTCATTTAATGCTGTTTCCAACAGTGCGTCAGGTATATCACGGCGTTTCGTAAGTATATAACCAGTTAGCATGTCATTTAATGCTGTTTCCAACAGTGCGTCAGATATATCACGGCGTTTCGTAAGTATATAACAAGTTAGAATGTCATTTAAGGCTGTTTACAACAGTGCGTCAGATATATCACGGCGTTTCGTAAGTATATAACCAGTTAGAATGTCACTTAAGGCTGTTTACAACAGTGCGTCAGGTATATCACGGCGTTTCGTAAGTATATATAACAACTTCAGACATACAACAACTCTTCAGCGAAAGACATCCATGCAAACTTGTGAACATCTCTATAATATATGAAGTATAGTTATTGAATACGGTTAAAAACATAATGGCAAAAAGTGAAATGTTTATTTTAAGCAATATCTCCTTTGTCACAAAGTTTTCAAACGAATTCTGCTATAGAGGCATCAAAAAGCGTCCGTCAGTAAGATGAAAAGGGCTAACCAGTACATCATGTACTCTTGTATCCGGACATTAATAAATATGTCGTAATGTTATCCCAGAATCCCTTGGCGTCAATGAGGGAAGTCGATACTACTGCATGTTAGTCTTAAGTATGAACCGACCGGGGGCCATGGTCGAATGGTTAAAGTCAGGATTACAAAATAGGCATCCCGTGTTCGTTCCCTAAACGTGCCACGATGATCATGGTGGAGTGCCATTGGGCAAGGCACATTTACTATTAAAGTACTGGTTTGTTACCCAGGGTGCATGAATAGTGAACTGTCTCCGTGATAGAACTGAAATAAATTTCGAAACGGCGGAAAACCAAAATTAAATAAATGAACCGATCCCGAATTGAATCTTCTTTATTTATGCTTAGGTCATTTGTTCGTTGACATACATCAAAACCATGCACTCTTTTAAGCTGTATTCCTAAAGCGTGTATCATCAACCGTTATTGTTGCTGTATTCCTGTAGCATGTATCATCAACCATTAGTGTTGCTGTATTCCTAAAGCGTGTATCATCACCCGTGGTTGTTGACATACATCAAACTATAAACCCATGGTTGTTGACATACATCAAAACTATAAACCCTTGTTTTGCTGTATTCATAAAGCTTGTATCATCACCCGTGGTTGTAGCTGTATTCATAAAGCGTGTAGCATCACCCGTGGTTGTTGCTGTATTCATAAAGCTTGTATCATCACCCGTGGTTGTAGCTGTATTCATAAAGCGTGTAGCATCACCCGTGGTTGTTGCTGTATTCATAAAGCGTGTATCATCACCCGTGGTTGTTGCTGTATTCATAAAGCGTGTATCATCATCCGTGGTTGTTGCTGTATTCATAAAGCGTGTATCATCATCCGTGGTTGTAGCTGTGTTCCTAAAGCGTGTATCATCACTCGTGGTTGTTGCTGTATTCCTAAAGAGTGTATCATCACTCGTGGTTGTTGCTGTATTCCTAAAGCGTGTATCGTCACCCGTGGTTGTTCCTGTGTTCCTAAAGCGTATATCATCACTCGTGGTTTTAGCTGTATTCCTAAAGCATGTATCATCACCCGTGGTTGTAGCTGTATTCCTAAAGCGTGTATAATCAACCGTGGTTGTAGCTGTATTCATAAAGCGTGTATAATCAACGGTGGTTGTTCCTGTTTCCCTAAAGCGCCTATCATCACCCGTGGTTGTTGCTGTATTCCTAAAGCGTGTATCATCACCCGTGATTGTAGCTGTATTCCTAAAGCGTGTATCATCACCCGTGGTTGTTGCTGTATTCCTAAAGCGTGTATCGTCACCCGTGATTGTAGCTGTATTCCTAAAGCGTGTATCATCACCCGTGGTTGTTGCTGTATTCATAAAGCGTGTATCATCACCCGTGGTTGTTGCTGTATTCCTAAAGCGTGTATCATCACCCGTGGTTGTTCCTGTGTTCCTTAAGCGTGAATCATTACACGTGGTTGTTGCTGTATTCCTAAAGCGTCTATCATCACCCGTGGTTGTTGCTGTATTCCTAAAGCGTGTATCATCACTTGTGTTGTTGCTGTATTCATAAAGCGTATATCATCACCCGTGGTTGTTCCTGTATTCCTAAAGCGTGTATCATCACTCGTGGTTGTTGCTGTATTGCTAAAGCGTCTATCATCACTCGTGGTTGTTGCTGTATTCCTAAAGCGTGTATCATCACTTGTGTTGTTGCTGTATTCCTAAAGCGTATATCATCACCCGTGGTTGTTCCTGTATTCCTAAAGCGTGTATCATCACTCGTGGTTGTTGCTGTATTGCTAAAGCGTAAATCATCACTCGTGGTTGTTGCTGTATTCCTTATGCGTGTATCATCACCCGTGGTTGTTGCTGTATTCCTAAAGCGTGTATCATTACCCGTGATTGTTGCTGTATTCCTAAAGCGTGCATCATCACCCGTGGTTGTTGCTGTATTCCTAAAGCGTGTATCATCACCCGTGGTTGTAGCTGTGTTCCTAAAGCGTGTATCATCACCCGTGGTTGTTGCTGTATTCCTAAAGCGTGTAGCATCACCCGTGGTTGTTCCTGTGTTCCTTAAGCGTGTATCATCACCCGTGGTTGTTGCTGTATTCCTAAAGCGTGTATCATCACCCGTGGTTGCTGCTGTATTCATAAAGCGTGTATCATCACCCGTGGTTGTTACTGTATTCATAAAGCGTGTATCATCACTCGTGGTTGTTGCTGTATTCCTAAAGCGTGTATCATCACCCGTGGTTGTTGCTGTATTCATAAAACGTGTATCATCACCCGTGGTTGTTCCTGTATTCCTAAAGCGTCTCTCATCACCCGTGGTTGTAGCTGTATTGATGAAGCGTGTATCATCAACCGTGGTTGTTGCTGTATTCATAAAGCGTGTATCATCATCTTTGGTTGTAGCTGTATCGATAAAGTGTTAATCATCACCCGTGGTTGTTCCTGTATTCATAAAGTGTTAATCATCACCCGTGGTTGTTCCTGTATTCATGAAGTGTTAATCATCACTCGTGGTTGTAGCTGTATTCCTAAAGTATGTATCATCACCCGTGGTTGTTACTGTGTTCCTAAAGCATGTATCATCACTCGTGGTTGTTCCTGTATTCCTAAAGCGTCTATCATCACCCGTGGTTGTAGCTGTATTGATGAAGCGTGTATCATCAACCGTGGTTGTTGCTGTATTCCTAAAGCGTGTATCATCACCCGTGGTTGTTCCTGTATTCCTAAAGCGTGTATCATTACCCGTGGTTGTTCCTGTATTGCTAAAGCGTGTATCATCACCCGTGGTTGTTTCTGTATTCATAAAGCGTGTATCATCACTCGTGGATGTTGCTGTATTCATAAAGCGTGTATCATCACCCGTGGTTGTTGCTGTATTCCTAAAGCGTCTATCATCAACCTTGGTTGTAGCTGTATTGATGAAGCGTGTATCATCACCCGTGGTTGTTGCTGTGTTCCTAAAGCGTGTATCATCACTCGTGGTTGTTGCTGTATTCATAAAGCGTGTATCATCAACCTTGGTTGTTGCTGTATTCATAAAGCGTGTATCATCACTCGTGGTTGTTACTGTATTCCTAAAGCGTGTATCATCACCCGTGGTTGTTGCTGTATTCCTAAAGCGTGTATCATAACCCGTGGTTGTTCCTGTGTTCCTTAAGCGTGAATCATTACACGTGGTTGTAGCTGTATTCCTAAACCGTGTATCATCACTTGTGGTTGTTGCTGTATTCCTAAAGCGTGTATCATCACCCGTTATTGTTGCTGTATTCCTAAAGCGTGTATCATCACTCGTGGTTGTTGCTGTATTCCTAATGCGTGTATCATCACACGTGATTGTTCCTGTATTCCTAAAGCGTGTATCATCACTCGTGGTTGTTGCTGTATTCCTAAAGCGTGTATCATCACTCGTGGTTGTTGCTGTACTCCTAATGCGTGTCTCATCACTCGTGATTGTTCCTGTATTCCTAAAGCGTGTATCATCACCAGTTGTTGCTGCTGTATTGCTAAAGCGTGTATCATCACTCGTGGTTGTTGCTGTATTCCTAATGCGTGTATCATCACTCGTGATTGTTCCTGTATTCCTAAAGCGTGTATCATCACTCGTGGTTGTTGCTGTATTCCTAAAGCGTGTATCATCACTCGTGGTTGTTGCTGTACTCCTAATGCGTGTATCATCACTCGTGATTGTTCCTGTATTCCTAAAGCGTGTATCATCACCAGTTGTTGCTGCTGTATTGCTAAAGCGTGAATCATCACTCGTTGTTGTTCCTGTATTCCTAAAGCTTGTATCATCACTCGTGGTTGTTCCTGTGTTCCTAAAGTGTGTATCATCACCCGTGGTTGTTGCTGTATTCATAAAGCGTGTATCATCAACCGTGGTTGTAGCTGTATTCATAAAGCGTGTATCATCACCCGTGGTTGTTGCTGTATTCCTAAAGTGTGAATCATCATCTGTGGTTGTAGCTGTATTGATAAAGCGTGCATCATCACCCGTGGTTATTGCTGTATTCATAAAGCGTGTATCATCACCCGTGGTTGTAGCTGTATTCATAAAGCGTGTATCATCACCCGTGGTTGTTGCTGTATTCCTAAAGTGTGAATCATCATCTGTGGTTGTAGCTGTATTGATAAAGCGTGCATCATCACCCGTGGTTGTTGCTGTATTCATAAAGCGTGTATCATCACCCGTGGTTGTAGCTGTGTTCATAAAGCGTGTATCATCACCCGTGGTTGTTGCTGTATTCATAAAGCGTGTATCGTCACCCGTGGTTGTAGCTGTGTTCATAAAGCGTGTATCGTCACCCGTGGTTGTTCCTGTATTCCTAAAGCGTGTATCATCACTCGTGGTTGTTGCTGTATTCTTAAAGCGTGTATCATTACCAGTTGTTGCTGCTGTTTTGCTAAAGCTTGAATTATCACTCGTGGTTGTTGCTGTATTCCTAAAGCTTGTATCATCTCTCGTGGTTGTTCCTGTGTTCCTAAAGTGTGTATCATCACTCGTGGTTGTTGCTGTATTCCTAAAGCGTGTATCATCACCCGTGGTTGTTCCTGTGTTCCTTAAGTGTGAATCATCACCCGTGGTTGTTCCTGTATTCCTAAAGCGTCTATCATCACCCGTGGTTGTAGCTGTATTGATGAAGCGTGTATCATCACTCGTGGTTGTTGCTGTATTCCTAAAGCGTGTATCATCACCCGTGGTTGTAGCTGTGTTCATAAAGCGTGTATCATCACCCGTGGTTGTTGCTGTATTCATAAAGCGTGTATCGTCACCCGTGGTTGTAGCTGTGTTCATAAAGCGTGTATCGTCACCCGTGGTTGTTCCTGTATTCCTAAAGCGTGTATCATCACTCGTGGTTGTTGCTGTATTCTTAAAGCGTGTATCATTACCAGTTGTTGCTGCTGTATTGCTAAAGCTTGAATTATCACTCGTGGTTGTTGCTGTATTCCTAAAGCTTGTATCATCTCTCGTGGTTGTTCCTGTGTTCCTAAAGTGTGTATCATCACTCGTGGTTGTTGCTGTTTTCCTAAAGCGTGTATCATCACCCGTGGTTGTTCCTGTATTCCTAAAGCGTCTATCATCAGCCGTGGTTGTAGCTGTATTGATGAAGCGTGTATCATCACTCGTGGTTGTTGCTGTATTCCTAAAGCGTGTATCATCACCCGTGGTTGTTCCTGTGTTCCTAAAGCGTGTATCATCACCCGTGGTTGTTCCTGTGTTCCTTAAGTGTGAATCATCACCCGTGGTTGTTCCTGTATTCCTAAAGCGTCTATCATCACCCGTGGTTGTTCCTGTATTCCTAAAGCGTCTATCATCACCCGTGGTTGTAGCTGTATTGATGAAGCGTGTATCATCAACCGTGGTTGTAGCTGTATTGATGAAGCGTGTATCATCAACCGTGGTTGTTGCTGTATTCATAAAGCGTGTATCATCACCCGTGGTTGTTCCTGTGTTCCTAAAGCGTGTATCATCACTCGTGGTTGTTGCTGTATTCTTAAATCGTGTATCATCACCCGTTGTTGTTGCTGTATTGATGAAGCGTGTATCATCACTTGTGTTGTTGCTGTATTCATAAAGCGTATATCATCACCCGTGGTTGTTCCTGTATTCCTAAAGCGTGTATCATCACTCGTGGTTGTTGCTGTATTGCTAAAGCGTCTATCATCACTCGTGGTTGTTGCTGTATTCCTAAAGCGTGTATCATCACTTGTGTTGTTGCTGTATTCCTAAAGCGTATATCATCACCCGTGGTTGTTCCTGTATTCCTAAAGCGTGTATCATCACTCGTGGTTGTTGCTGTATTGCTAAAGCGTAAATCATCACTCGTGGTTGTTGCTGTATTCCTTATGCGTGTATCATCACCCGTGGTTGTTGCTGTATTCCTAAAGCGTGTATCATTACCCGTGATTGTTGCTGTATTCCTAAAGCGTGCATCATCACCCGTGGTTGTTGCTGTATTCCTAAAGCGTGTATCATCACCCGTGGTTGTAGCTGTGTTCCTAAAGCGTGTATCATCACCCGTGGTTGTTGCTGTATTCCTAAAGCGTGTAGCATCACCCGTGGTTGTTCCTGTGTTCCTTAAGCGTGTATCATCACCCGTGGTTGTTGCTGTATTCCTAAAGCGTGTATCATCACCCGTGGTTGCTGCTGTATTCATAAAGCGTGTATCATCACCCGTGGTTGTTACTGTATTCATAAAGCGTGTATCATCACTCGTGGTTGTTGCTGTATTCCTAAAGCGTGTATCATCACCCGTGGTTGTTGCTGTATTCATAAAACGTGTATCATCACCCGTGGTTGTTCCTGTATTCCTAAAGCGTCTCTCATCACCCGTGGTTGTAGCTGTATTGATGAAGCGTGTATCATCAACCGTGGTTGTTGCTGTATTCATAAAGCGTGTATCATCATCTTTGGTTGTAGCTGTATCGATAAAGTGTTAATCATCACCCGTGGTTGTTCCTGTATTCATAAAGTGTTAATCATCACCCGTGGTTGTTCCTGTATTCATGAAGTGTTAATCATCACTCGTGGTTGTAGCTGTATTCCTAAAGTATGTATCATCACCCGTGGTTGTTACTGTGTTCCTAAAGCATGTATCATCACTCGTGGTTGTTCCTGTATTCCTAAAGCGTCTATCATCACCCGTGGTTGTAGCTGTATTGATGAAGCGTGTATCATCAACCGTGGTTGTTGCTGTATTCCTAAAGCGTGTATCATCACCCGTGGTTGTTCCTGTATTCCTAAAGCGTGTATCATTACCCGTGGTTGTTCCTGTATTGCTAAAGCGTGTATCATCACCCGTGGTTGTTCCTGTATTCATAAAGCGTGTATCATCACTCGTGGATGTTGCTGTATTCATAAAGCGTGTATCATCACCCGTGGTTGTTGCTGTATTCCTAAAGCGTCTATCATCAACCTTGGTTGTAGCTGTATTGATGAAGCGTGTATCATCACCCGTGGTTGTTGCTGTGTTCCTAAAGCGTGTATCATCACTCGTGGTTGTTGCTGTATTCATAAAGCGTGTATCATCAACCTTGGTTGTTGCTGTATTCATAAAGCGTGTATCATCACTCGTGGTTGTTACTGTATTCCTAAAGCGTGTATCATCACCCGTGGTTGTTGCTGTATTCCTAAAGCGTGTATCATCACCCGTGGTTGTTCCTGTGTTCCTTAAGCGTGAATCATTACACGTGGTTGTAGCTGTATTCCTAAACCGTGTATCATCACTTGTGGTTGTTGCTGTATTCCTAAAGCGTGTATCATCACCCGTTATTGTTGCTGTATTCCTAAAGCGTGTATCATCACTCGTGGTTGTTGCTGTATTCCTAATGCGTGTATCATCACACGTGATTGTTCCTGTATTCCTAAAGCGTGTATCATCACTCGTGGTTGTTGCTGTATTCCTAAAGCGTGTATCATCACTCGTGGTTGTTGCTGTACTCCTAATGCGTGTCTCATCACTCGTGATTGTTCCTGTATTCCTAAAGCGTGTATCATCACCAGTTGTTGCTGCTGTATTGCTAAAGCGTGTATCATCACTCGTGGTTGTTGCTGTATTCCTAATGCGTGTATCATCACTCGTGATTGTTCCTGTATTCCTAAAGCGTGTATCATCACTCGTGGTTGTTGCTGTATTCCTAAAGCGTGTATCATCACTCGTGGTTGTTGCTGTACTCCTAATGCGTGTATCATCACTCGTGATTGTTCCTGTATTCCTAAAGCGTGTATCATCACCAGTTGTTGCTGCTGTATTGCTAAAGCGTGAATCATCACTCGTTGTTGTTCCTGTATTCCTAAAGCTTGTATCATCACTCGTGGTTGTTCCTGTGTTCCTAAAGTGTGTATCATCACCCGTGGTTGTTGCTGTATTCATAAAGCGTGTATCATCAACCGTGGTTGTAGCTGTATTCATAAAGCGTGTATCATCACCCGTGGTTGTTGCTGTATTCCTAAAGTGTGAATCATCATCTGTGGTTGTAGCTGTATTGATAAAGCGTGCATCATCACCCGTGGTTATTGCTGTATTCATAAAGCGTGTATCATCACCCGTGGTTGTAGCTGTATTCATAAAGCGTGTATCATCACCCGTGGTTGTTGCTGTATTCCTAAAGTGTGAATCATCATCTGTGGTTGTAGCTGTATTGATAAAGCGTGCATCATCACCCGTGGTTGTTGCTGTATTCATAAAGCGTGTATCATCACCCGTGGTTGTAGCTGTGTTCATAAAGCGTGTATCATCACCCGTGGTTGTTGCTGTATTCATAAAGCGTGTATCGTCACCCGTGGTTGTAGCTGTGTTCATAAAGCGTGTATCGTCACCCGTGGTTGTTCCTGTATTCCTAAAGCGTGTATCATCACTCGTGGTTGTTGCTGTATTCTTAAAGCGTGTATCATTACCAGTTGTTGCTGCTGTTTTGCTAAAGCTTGAATTATCACTCGTGGTTGTTGCTGTATTCCTAAAGCTTGTATCATCTCTCGTGGTTGTTCCTGTGTTCCTAAAGTGTGTATCATCACTCGTGGTTGTTGCTGTATTCCTAAAGCGTGTATCATCACCCGTGGTTGTTCCTGTGTTCCTTAAGTGTGAATCATCACCCGTGGTTGTTCCTGTATTCCTAAAGCGTCTATCATCACCCGTGGTTGTAGCTGTATTGATGAAGCGTGTATCATCACTCGTGGTTGTTGCTGTATTCCTAAAGCGTGTATCATCACCCGTGGTTGTAGCTGTGTTCATAAAGCGTGTATCATCACCCGTGGTTGTTGCTGTATTCATAAAGCGTGTATCGTCACCCGTGGTTGTAGCTGTGTTCATAAAGCGTGTATCGTCACCCGTGGTTGTTCCTGTATTCCTAAAGCGTGTATCATCACTCGTGGTTGTTGCTGTATTCTTAAAGCGTGTATCATTACCAGTTGTTGCTGCTGTATTGCTAAAGCTTGAATTATCACTCGTGGTTGTTGCTGTATTCCTAAAGCTTGTATCATCTCTCGTGGTTGTTCCTGTGTTCCTAAAGTGTGTATCATCACTCGTGGTTGTTGCTGTATTCCTAAAGCGTGTATCATCACCCGTGGTTGTTCCTGTATTCCTAAAGCGTCTATCATCAGCCGTGGTTGTAGCTGTATTGATGAAGCGTGTATCATCACTCGTGGTTGTTGCTGTATTCCTAAAGCGTGTATCATCACCCGTGGTTGTTCCTGTGTTCCTAAAGCGTGTATCATCACCCGTGGTTGTTCCTGTGTTCCTTAAGTGTGAATCATCACCCGTGGTTGTTCCTGTATTCCTAAAGCGTCTATCATCACCCGTGGTTGTTCCTGTATTCCTAAAGCGTCTATCATCACCCGTGGTTGTAGCTGTATTGATGAAGCGTGTATCATCAACCGTGGTTGTAGCTGTATTGATGAAGCGTGTATCATCAACCGTGGTTGTTGCTGTATTCATAAAGCGTGTATCATCACCCGTGGTTGTTCCTGTGTTCCTAAAGCGTGTATCATCACTCGTGGTTGTTGCTGTATTCTTAAATCGTGTATCATCACCCGTTGTTGTTGCTGTATTGATGAAGCGTGTATCACTAACCGTGGTTGTAGCTGTATTCCTAAAGCGTGTATCATCACTCGTGGTTGTTGCTGTATTCCTAAAGCGTGTATCATAACCCGTGGTTGTTGCTGTATTCCTAAAGCGTGTATCATCACCCGTGGTTTTAGCTGTATTCATAAAGCGTGTATCATCATTCGTGGTTGTTGCTGTATTCCTAAAGCGTGTATCATCACCCGTGGTTGTTGCTGTATTCCTAAAGCGTGTATCATCACCCGTGGTTTTAGCTGTATTCATAAAGCGTGTATCATCATTCGTGGTTGTTGCTGTATTCCTAAAGCGTCTATCATCACCCGTGGTTGTTATTGTATTGATGAAGCGTGTATCATCACCCGTGGTTGTTGCTGTATTCATAAAGCGTGTATCATCACCCGTGGTTGTTGCTGTATTCCTAAAACGTGTATTATCACACGTTAGTGTTGGTCATTTGTTTTATGGTTACAAATATCTGATACACGCGAAAGCAATTGATGTATGTCAAGTTTAGACGGCATAAGAGTAGAAGCTGATCTTGGTCAATGTTCCCACTTGTTGGTAGACGTCAGGTCTGGTTAATAAAAGCTGAAGAAATCAGCAAATAGCGGGAAAAGGGTAAACACTTACGTTTATATCCGCGTGTCTTATCTTGATTCTCCAATCTCCCCTTCCTAGAAAAAACACTTGGTGAACCGAGCAAGTATTCTAGATAACAGAGATTGGCTCTCACCCTTAGCTCTCTCCCCTAGCACTCACCCCTAGCTTACTCCTACCTATCTCCCATAATCACCTCCACGATATCTCTCTCTTCAACGTTCTCTCTCCATCTGCGTTCTCTCTCTTCTTTACATTGTCTCTCCTCCACGTGCTATATCTATGTGTCCTCCTCTTGATCTCTCTCCTCTACTTCTTCTCACTCCTCCAGCGTCTCTATCTCCTTCATATTCTCTCTCTATCACTCAATCACTCTCTCTCTCTCTCTCTCTCTCTCTCTCTCCACCCTCTCTCTCTCTCTTCCACGTTCTCTTTCTCCTTCACGTTCTCTCTCTCTTTTACTCTCTCTCTCTCTCTCTCTCTCTCTCTCTCTCTCTCTCTCTCTCTCTCTCTCTCTCTCTCTCTCTCACTCTCTCTCTCTCTCTCGCTCTCTCGCCACTACGTTCTCTCTATCCTCTACGTTCTCTCTCTTATCCACGGTCTCTCTCCCCTCTACGTTATTTCTCAACACCACGATTCATTTATATATCTCCTTGACGCTCTGTCTACCTCCACCCCGTTCTCTCTTTCTTCAACGTTATATCTCTCCTATACATTCTCTCTCACGCTTCAACGTTTTCTCTCTCCTCAACGTTCTCTCTCTCCTCTACGTTATTTCTCTTCTTCACGTTCTTTCTCTTCTTCACGTTCTCTCCCTCTCCTATACGTTCTCCTTCTTCTACACGTTCTCTCTCTACTCTACTATCTGTGTCTCTCACTACTCTCACTACTCTTAAAGTTCTCTGTCCCCCACGGTCTCTCATTACTGGACATTCTCTCTCTCCTTTATACGTTCTGTTTCTCTTCAACGTTCTCTCTCTACTTTTAAGTTCTCTCTCGCCATTATGTTCTCTCTCTCCTTCAAGTTCTCCCTCTCCTCAACGTTCTCTCAGTCCCCTACGTTATCCCTCTCCTCAACGTTCTCTCAGTCCCCTACGTTCTCTTTCTCCTCCACCTTCTCTCTCTCCTCCGCGTGATATATCTCCTTCAAGTTCTCTCTTTCTTTCCTCTTTCTTATCTCTCTATATCCTCCATGTCCTCTCTCTCCTCCCGTTCTCTCTCTCCTCCATGTTCTCTCTCTCTTCTACGTTCTACCTCTCATTTCAGTTATCTCTCTCATCCACGTTCTCTCGTTCTCATCCACGTTATATATCTACTCTAAGTTATCTCTCTCCCCTACGTTCTCTCTCTACTATTAACGTTCTTTCTCCCCATGTTCTCTCATTCATGTACATTCACGTTCTCCTTACAATGCAAACGTTCTCTCTCATACACGTTCTCTCTCTATTCCACGTTTTATATCTCCTACACGTTCTCTCTCTGTTCCACGTTTTATATATCCTACACGTTCTCCCTCTATTCCACGTTTTATATCTCTTACACGTTCTCTCTCTATTCCACGTTTTATATCTCCTACACGTTTAATCTCTATTCCACGTTTTATATCTCCTACACGTTTTCTCTATATTCCACGTTTTATATCTCCTACACGTTCTCTCTCTATTCCACGTTTTATATCTCATACACGTTCTCTCTCTATTCCACGTTTTATATCTCCTCCACGTTCTCTCTTTATTCCACGTTTTATATCTCCTACACGTTCTCTCTCTATTCCACGTTTTATATCTCCTCCACGTTCTCTCTCTATTACACGTGTTATATCTCCTACACGTTCTCTCTCTATTCCACGTTATATATCTCCTACACGTTCTCTCTCTCCTACACGTTCTCTCTCTGTTCCACGTGTTATATCTCCTACACGTTCTCTCTCTGTTCCACATGTTACATCTCATACACGTTCTCTCTCTATTCCACGTGTTATATCTCCTACACGTTCTCTCTCTATTCCACGTTTTAAATCTCCTACACGTTCTCTCTCTACTCCACGTTTTATATCTCTTACACGTTCTCTCTCTATTTCACGTTTTATATCTCCTACACGTTCTCTCTCTATTCCACGTTTTATATCTCCTACACGTTCTCTTTCTCTCTCTCTTTCATCTACGTTATTTGTTTACACAACGTTCACTCTTTACATTAACTCCACGTTCTCTCTCTCCTCCACGTTCTCTCTATCCTCCACTTTATCTCTGTACTGTAAGTTCTCTCTCTCTCTCTCTCTCCTCCACGTTATATCTCTCCTCCAATTTCTCTCTCTCTCTCTCTCTCTTTCTCTCTCTCTTGTCTACGTTATTGCTATCTCTATATCTCATCCAGGTTCTCTCCCTCTCTCTCCATTACGTTATTTCACTACACCACGTGCTATCTCTATATCTCCTCCACGTTCTCTCTCTCCTCCACGTTCTCTCTCTCTCTCTCTCTCCACTACGTGATTTCTCTAAACCACGTGATATCTCTATATCTCCTCCACGTTCTCTTCCTTTCTCTCCACTACGTTATTTCTCTACAACACGTGTTATCTCTATATCTCCTCCACGTTATCTTCCTCTCTCTCCACTAAGTTATTTCTCTACAACACGTGATATCTCTATATCTCCTCCACGTTCTCTTCCTCTCTCTCCACTAAGTTATTTCTCTACAACACGTGTTATCTCTATATCTCCTCCACGTTCTCTCTCTACTCTACGTTCGCTCCCTCTCTCTCCACTACGTGATTTCTCTAAACCACGTGATATCTCTATATCTCCTCCACGTTGTCTCCCTCTCTCATCTACGTTATTTCTCTAAACCACGTGATATCTCTATATCTCTTCCACGTTCTCTTCCTCTCTCTCCACTACGTTATTTCTATATACCACGTGATATCTCTATATCTCCTACACGTTCTCTCTCTCTCTCCACTACGTTATTTCTCTACACCACGTGCTATCTCTATATCTCCTCCACGTTCTCTCTCTCCACTACGTTATTTATCCACACCACGTGCTGTCGCTATATCTCCTCCACGTTCTCTCTCTCCACTACGTTAGTTCTCCACACCACGTGCTATGTCTATATTTTCTTCATGTTCTCTGTCTCTGTGTCTCTGTGTCTCTGTCTCTGTGTCTCTCTCTGTCTCTCTGGTCTCTCTGTCTCTCTCTTTCTCTCTCTCTCTCTCTATATATATATATATATATCTCTCTCTCTATATATATATATATATATATATCGCTTTCTTTCTCTCAACCTCTTTCTTTCTCTCTCTCTCTCTCTCTCTCTCTCTCTCTCTCTCTCTCTCTCTCTCTCTCTCTCTCTCTCTCTCTCCCTCTCTCTCTCTTTGTATCATAGTTATAAACGTTATATTTATGACTGTGTTTGTCTTAACGGGTTTATGTCGAGTTATATATGTTGTATCATAGTTATATACGTTATATTTACGACTTAATTTGTCTTAACGGGTTTATGTCGAGTGATACATGTTGTATCATAATAATTAGTCGCCGGGCAGAAGCCCGCGACTTCTATTTTTAATAGGTTTTCGGAAATGACATGGGAGGGGGGATTATTATTAGAAAGAAACACATTTAGATATCTTGAACATATTACAATTGTGTTTGTTTAAAAACACTAAGTAATGACACATCTAAAATAAATATTCCGATGTTTTAGGTATTTTCAGTTTCTTTATTTTGACTCGCATTTATGTTTTTTTGTTTTATTTACGAAGACAAAACAGTCCCTATTAGCTAGACTGAAATACTTTATTGTACACTATATACTACATGTAATCAAAAGCGATAACTACAAACCTTTACGTCGCACAGTCTAATTATTTGTTTACATACCAACTGCGTAGATCAATCTCCTTTGCAGAGAGCCGCTCTTTACACTCACTTACAAATAGTAAATCATAGGTGATTTAAAATGTTTATTTGGTTCGAAACAAATGAAGAAAAGAACAAACAGAGATAAAACTGGTTTTAATAGAAAAATTACTTTGATCGAACACTCTCTGCCTATAAAGAGAGTTTCAAGAACGACATCTCTGCGAATAAGAAAGAATCGGGTCTTTCGTACAAAATTATTTCGTCCTTGACAATTTTAAATGTGTCATTTAATTCCCTAAAGGCATATTGCTTCCGATCTGCATATTGTTATGCATCATTGACACAAGGGCGCTCATCATAATATAATTTTAAAACATGAGTAGTTTGTTATTTTCATTATAAAAAAGTAAGGAAAGAATTAAATAAAATTAACAAATTGTAGTGCTCAGTTTATGTTCGAAATTAAGTTTAAATTATAAAACAATTTCAATAAGATTTAACTGTTTAGTTGATATTATATTTCGAAGGTGGTCTAATTTATAAATATTGGACTACATTTCAACATTTGTCAAATTATGATATAATTAGGATGCCAAGCTAATATCATTTTGAGAAAAAGAGAAAACTCATGTCTTCAGCGATTTAACTCTTAACTCATTGTTTTAAAAGTAGATTGCTGCAAAGGTGTCCACTGTTGACTTTAATAGAGGAAAAGTAAAATGACGTGCTATTGCATGCAACTCCTAAATTTGTTGTTTTATTGAAAAATAATAAAATTCAAATATCCTGACAAACATCTTGAAAAGTGTATGTGTAATTCACAAATCTTATAATTATTCCTTAATGAAAGCACTGAGACTAATGATTGGCAAGATTATTAATTTATATTACTGTTTATGATCAATAATTAGTTGGTTGTGTGTATGGTCAACCTACTTTGGAATGGAGATTGTTCATACACAATGAAAGGCTTCAATTATCATTCACTTCGTTGACAAATATGCCCCTCAGTTGATAACTGTTTATTCAACTACTATAATGTTAGTGTTATGCATAACTGCAGTATGGATTTCCGGCGACATTGATGCGTTGCATCAACTTTCTCTTGTAAACGTTATGTTTACGACTTTGTTTGTCTTAATGGGTTAATGTCGAGTGATATCAGTTGTACCGTAGTTGTATTATAGTTATTAGTCGCCGGGCAGAAGCCAGCGACTTCTATTTTTAATAGGTTTTCGGAAATCACATGGGAGGGGGGGTTATTATTAGATTTTTATTTTTGTTTAAATGTCTTGAACATATTACAATTGCGTTTGTTTAAACACAGTTATGACACATCTAAAATGAATAAATATTCCGATGTTTTAAGTATGTGCAGTTTCTTTATTCTGACTTGCATTTACGTTTTTGTGTTTTATTTACGAAGACAAAACAGTCCCTATTAGCTAGACTGTGATACTTTATTTTCATAAACTATGTAATCAAAATGCGATAACTACAAACCTTTACGTCGCACAGTTTAATATTTTTACATACATGCACTTGCTTGCAGAAGACTGTCGATATGAAAATCACTTCGAATTCTCCTTTTAATAGATAAGTATCAACATAAACTGGTAACAGAAACAAAAATCAAAGCGCTGAAGGCACTGAATTTGTTTGGGTACATAAAACTGTTCAAACATTTGCTTTTGCATAGATGTGTGATTTATAAACTATGCATTGTTTATAAATATTACAACTTCGGGTAAAAGAATAAATGACGCATCCGTTAAAATTAAATGCCATTTTAGTTGTCTATAAAAATAAATCATGAGACATACATGTGAATATTATATTTAATGTCCAAGTTTCAAAAGACATGTAAAACAAATGGATAACCATTATGGCCCCGACTCACTCATCTAAGTATTTAATAATTTTTGTTACAAAAAAAATCACCATTGACCAAGGGTTTTCTAAAATCTTACTCAAAAGCTTCCTGCTTAACAAGAGATTTTTCAAGTTTTCACTATAGCCATATAAGGCCAAATAGCCCTGCCCCCTGGCGGCCATGTTTTTCGACCAATCAACATGGCTTGGAGGAATCTGATAGATGGTCTCCCAATGAACATTTCTACAAAAAGAATTGAAAATTGGCCAAAAACTTTCGGATGAGAAGATTTTTCAAGTTTTTACTATAGCCATATTAGGCAAAAAAGCCCCGACCGCTGGCGGCCATGTTTTTCGACCAATCAACTTGGCTGGAAGGAATCTGATAGAGGGTCACCCTAAGAACATTTCTACAAAATTATTTGAAAATCGGCCTGACACTTTTGGAGGAGAAGATTTTTTTGAGTTTACACTATAGCCATATAAGGCAAAAAAGCCCCGCTCCCTGGCGGCCAAGGAACACTGTAGCAACGTTAAATGTCGCACCAACGCTAAATGTCACACTTGACGTTTTATGTCACAAGGCTGACGCTAAACGTCGCAACCAACGCTAAATGTCGCAAAACCTTCTGACGTTATATGTCGCATCTGTAATGCCAAATGTCGCAAAACAAGGTACTGCCGCTATATGTCGCAACATCAACGCTAAATGTCTCACTCCTTTATAAGCACTCTTTTGTAGTATTACTGTTTCACAATGTACAAATTACAATGTTTCATCTCACTCTGTCCCTTCTTTTTTTAGTTATAGCTCCTGAAGTAGTCATTTTTTTGCGACATTTAGCGTCAGCCTTGCGACATATAACGTCAAGTACGACATATATACAAGATATATATGCACTCTCGTACTATCGATATGGATTCGCACACTTACGATAAGGACTCTCACACAAGCGATATGCACTCTTGTACTAACGATATGGATTCGCTCACTAACGATATTGATTCATACACTTACGATATAGACTCTCACAAAAGCTGTATGCACTCTCGTACTAACGATAATGACTCGCACACTAACGATATGGACTCTAGTAATAGTGGTTCATCAGAATAACAGATTGCGCTTTGTGTTTATACAATCCTTGCGGGCCAATGACTGGCTCTTTCTGCGGATAGCCACATTTTGTGGCTGGTATACAATAGATGGAATATGGTATAAACGTCCAAGACATTTTTTTTGTAAACACATGTACACGGACATACACTGTGACATAACGTTATAACATGTACAATTTTCTTAAGTTTTTTAAAACTGTAAAATTAAAGAAAATTGTACATGTTATAAAGTAATGTAACAGTGTATGTCCGTGTACATGTGTTTTCAAAATGTTAATGCGTTCTATGGATAGCCACATATTGTAACTGGTATACAATTGTCTCTCTTGTCACAAACTGTATAAGCTAATACTGGAATAAAAACTGACACGGAATACGTAACATGCTTTTTGTTGCCATTCCTTAACCTACTTATAAAAAAGTTTATAAATGTAGCACTTTAACATCCCGTAACTGATACCTTGAACGTTTATACCATATTCCATCTATTGTATACTAGCCACCAAATGTGGCTATCCGCAGATAGAGTAGAGCCAGGCATTGGCCCGCGAGGAATGTGTTAACACATCACGGATTGCCTGCACTAACCAACAGCCAGGTCCTGCTATTCATATAATTCTTCTAACACTAAAAGGCGCCACAGATATATCACAGAACCGGCAAGGGTTGAGATACAACCGAGGCGGTTGTGTCTTGCTCACAATGTCTTTGAACAATCTATTCACCCGTTGAAGGGAGTATCGCGACGAAGGATTTTGTTTCGAACCAAGGTTAACAATAATATACCAAATCAACTGTGGTAGTTCTACATGGTGCTTTTGATGAACGTGTTTCGGTTTCCGTTTTAAATGTATCATTTCTCACAATCTGTTATTCTAATGAACCACTATTACTAGAGTCCATATTGTTAGTGTGCGAGTCATTATCGTTAGAACGAGAGTGCATATAGTTTTTGTGAGAGTCCATATCGTTAGTGTATAAATCAATATCGTAAGTGAGCGAATCCATATCAGTAGTACAAGAGTGCATATCGCTTGTGTGAGAGTCCTTATCGTAAGAGTGCGAATCCATATCGATAGTACGAGAGTGCATATATATTTTGACTATATGTCGCACTTGACGTTATATGTCGCAAGGCTGACGCTAATTGTCGCAGAAAATGACTACCTCAGGAGCCATAACTAAAAAAAGAAGGGACAGAGTCAGATGAAACATTGTAATATGTACATTTTTAACAGTAATACTACAAAAGAGTGCTTATAAAAGAGTGCGACATTTAGCGTTGATGTTGCGACATATAGCGGCAGTACAATTTTTTGCGACATTTGGCGTTACAGATGCGACATATAACGTTAGAAGATTTTGCGACATTTAGCGTTGGTTATTTACTTCGTGCTCAGGTGAGCTAAAAAAGAAACATCTATCCAAATGAAAGAGTAATTGAAATCATGCATTATAAAAGGATTAAATGCTCCAGAGAAAACCAATACCTGTGCCGTCCGAATTTTACTCTACAGTATACACCTAAGCTGGCCGCTGTTTCCTTTAAAGGGTGTTTAAGCTTGCCAAATCAATTAAGGATGCGTGACCATACACTGTTAATTACCATTGTTTACGAGTGTCATTCCAAACAAATTATAAATGTAACCCCTTTTCCCAATAAACCTATCATATACATGTATGTATTTGTAACTTGCCGGGATGTGTCGATACCGTCATGGTACAATGTGATATATGCACAAATTGGTTTCACAAATCTTGTGTTAATGCACCTGTGGATATTTCGACAACAGATGCGGACTTTAATTGTAACTTTTGTTAATTATTTGGCTATTATAATGATAAGATATGTGATTAAATTGGCAACATTTAAGTTTTTTACTTATAACAGCCTTCAAATACAAATTTGGTTTATACGACGGTAAAGAAAGGTTATTGGAATTAAGAAATTGTTTAAATAAGCAAATTTTCCTTTTCCCACAATGTTTTCAATATATGTTGCTTTTTACTGTTTACACAGCAAGAAAAAAACATTTAACTTATTTGTTATAGATTAGTATTATGTTTGCATATATATATAATTACTAGAAATAAATTAAGATTTAAAGTGTTGTATATATATATATATATACTTATTGTTTATTTGTTATTTAAATTGTTCTGCCACTTCAAAGTACCCTACAGAATAGAATGTTGCATGGATCATTTGCCTCGTAGTATTGCACAGTTCTGCCCCTTCCAAGTACCCTACAGAATAGAATGTTGCATGGATCATTTGCCTCGTAGTATGGCACATGGAAAACTGTTGAAAGTTACAAAGTAGAAAATGAAGAGGCCCAACAATAACTAGAACTCATGACCCTTCAATCGAGTGTAAAGGAGAGGATATAATTGAAGCAAAACCTATGGCTAGTTACTAGCAACCTATTCTATTCTTGCAATATTTTCAAATTTCGTCCGCTGCAGATGCGTCAAAAGACATTTACTTGTCGGAAAATCAATCCATCAATTCTCTTTATTGATATCTATAGATATGATATAAAGAGGAAAGTCGTTAAAACACTTTACAAAGAGATTCCATTTCAGCATGATCTCGATTTTTGGTTTATTCTATATCACTGATAAAAGCAATCAAACACATTATATATTTACAAAGAAAACCCCGGATATGATCATATGTAACAAATTATACACAGTTGCCCATCTTTAATTAAACATTTTTTACAACAAATCATAGCGTCCGCAGATTTGCTCTATATTCTATTGCGTCGGCATTTTCCCTCTATATTGCATTTGTCCGCATTTTCCCTCTATAATGTATTTGTCCGCAGATCGCGTCCGCACTTTAGACCCTCCCCCCATACCGTTGTATTATTTATAAATAGAATTCGACGATCACGATTTCTCTGCAAATGTGTTACTCTCATTTTAAATGCATTTTATGACGCACATATTTGTTTTTTTTAATTCTTTATACTATATTTATATGGCCGACAAGGCACAAAGAAAATATTTTCAATTCTGTTTTTATCTACATTTTCAATGCGTGATTGAAAATTCAAATACCGTATCTGGAGCTTAAATCGGAAATAGTTCTCCCTGTAGCAGTTCACTCATTGAGATTTATAAATCTCTCCGCATTCATGTTTTAAAATACAATGTTTTATTTTATTTCGTAATTCTCTTTGAATATAAGAACCACATAAGAAAACAAAGACGATATAAATATATCATTATTTCAAAAATCGTGATACATTTGAAAAGTAAGAGCAAGTATTGAGTACTACTTTCACGCGTATGAAATTCATGGAATTTTAAATAAGACGAACGGCTTCAGAATTGCAGCTACTAAATTTGTTTGTTCCAAACAAATAATAAGAAATAATTTGTGAAAATATGTCTCAAATATAAGCCTGTTTATCGGTCGTGAACGTCGAAACGCCTTTTCCTCAGTTCGTGACCTAGTTTCATATTGCCAAAATGTAAACAAAGCGAAGTAACCGGAAGTAAAATGTAAACTTAGAAAAGTGACTTGTTTATATGCAGACAAAAAATGTCGCACGACGAATTGATTTCTTAAACATCACGAAACGAGTGCATGGGTCGAATGTAGGCGAAAGAAAGATAATATAGAAATGCTTTTTTTCACTCGAATGCAGTGGAATAAAACATGCACTAAAGCTTTGCCTGATTTTGTATTCACTTTCTTCGATGTCTGACACTACGCCTCGATTTGACACACGAGGGTCAACATTTCGAAAGAATGCTCAAACACCTTATAACAGATAGATAGCTAATATTAAACACTTGAATGATTAAATATATGTGATATTAAATGTTTATTTCGCTTGAAACAAATTAAGAGAAGAACAATCTCTGATAAACAATATATTTAGAAATAAAGAAAATCTGCTCTTTCGCACCCAATTAATTTCATACTTGCCACCTATTAAATAGTAATGGGACTCGCAATTGGCATTTCTCTTGCGCCAAACATATATTGTATGCATCAACGATTTAGATAAACAGTTTAGCTGATATGTTGTTTCAAGTGTGGTCTACTTTTTAAACATATGAGGATAAATTTTAACATCTGTGAACTATTTATTATAATTATTATTAAAAAGGAGGAAGTTCATGTCTTCAGCAATTTAACCGTTTTCTCAATGTTTTAAGCGTTTAAAGGTTTTCATTGTTGCTTCAGACATGGAAAGGGTTTAATAGCTTTTTATTGCATGTCAATTTAAATCCCAAAATGTATTAATTTGTTGTGGTTTTATTGACAAATACAAAACATCCTGAAATTTGTAGATCTATGTGGAATTTCAAAAATCCTGGAATTAGTCCTTATGAAAAATGTATGTGTATGTTTAGACTAATGAAAGTCAAGAATACATGTGTGTTAAAAAATAAATCAATGCAGTCTTTTCCGGCGACATTGATGCCTTGCATCAACTTTCTCTTGTACACGGTATATTTACGACTTTGTTTGTCTTAACTGGCTTATGTCGAGTGATATATGTTGTATCATAGTTAAACACGTTATATTTACGACTTTGTTTGTCTTAACGAATTTATGTCCAGTGATATAAGTTGTATCATAGTTATAAACGACTTGGTTTGTCTTAACGGGTTTATGTCGGGTGATATCAGTTGTACCGTAGTTGTACCATTGTTATAAACGTTATATATACGACTTTGTTTGTCTTAACGAGTTTATGTCGAGTTATATATGTTGGATCATAGTTAAAAACGTTATATGTATGACTTTGTTTGTCTTAACGGGTTTATGTCGAGTGATATATGTTGTACCATAGTTGTATCATAGTTATAAACGTTATATTCACGAATTTGTTTGTCTTGACGGGTTCATGTCGAGTGATATCAGTTGTACCTTATTTGTATCATTTTTATAAACGTTATATTTACGACTTTGTTTGGCTTAACTGGTTCATCGAGTGATATCAGTTGTACGGTAGTTGTATCATAGTTATAAACGCTATATGCACGATATTGTTTCTCTTAATGGGTTAATATCGAGTGATATCAGTTGTACCGTAGTTGTATCATAGTTATAAACGTTATATTTACGACTTTATTTGTCTTAACGGGTTAATGTCGAGTGATATCAGTTGTACCGTAGGTGTATCATAGTTATAAACGTTATATTTATGACCTTGTTTATCTTAATGGGTTTATATCGAGTGATATCAGTTGTAACGTAGTTGTATCATAGTTATACACGTTATATTTACGACTTTGTTTGTTTTAACGGGTTAATGCCGAGTGATATCAGTTTTACCGTAGGTGTATCATAGTTATAATCGTTATATTTACGACTTTGTTTGTCTTAACGGGTTTATGTCGAGTGCTATGTGTATTGTAGTTGTATCATAGTTATAAACGTTATATTTACGACTTATTTAGTTTTAACGGGTTAATGTCGAGTGATATCAGTTGTACAGTAGGTATATCATAGTTATAAACGTTATATTTACGACTTTGTTTGTCTTAACGGGTTTATGTCGAGTGATATCAATTATACGGTAGTTGTATCATAGTTATAAACGCTATATTTACGACTTTGTTTGTCTTAATGGGTTAATGACGGGTGATATCAGTTGTACGGTAGTTGTATCATAGTTATACACTTTATATTTACGACTTTTTTTGTCTTAACGGGTTTATGTCGAGTGATATCAGTTGTACAGTAGGTGTATCATAGTTATAAACTTTATATTTATGACTTTGTTTGTCTTAATGGGTTAATGTCGAGTAATATCAGTTGTACCGTAATTGTATCATAGTTATAAACGTTATATTTACGACTTTGTTTGTCTTAACGGGTTAATGTCGACTGATATGAGTTGTACCGTAATTGTATCATAGTTATAAACGTTATATTTACGACTTTGTTTGTCTTAACGGTTTAATGTCGACTGATATGAGTTGTACCGTAATTGTATCATAGTTATAAACGTTATATTTATGACTTTGTTTGTCTTAACAGGTTCATGTCGAGTGATTTTACCATGTTGATCAGGGTCGATACATTACGCTAAGTCAAACATGTTAGTTTCTTCGCGGGATGGCTCATATCATAAATCAAAAAGGGTTATTAACCTACTGTAAAAGTATAACTCTTCGTGTTAGAATTATTCTATACCGCTGGATTTCTAGAACTTATTTCATCACCATTCAATCGTGGGATATCTTCACGAGTCAATGGTGAAGTCAGTACACGGATAGCCTACAGTGTAGATCCAGATAAAACTGCACGAACGTCCAGTCTTAATTTGTTTTAAATGTTGTTTTATATCTTTAACATAAAGGTATACAGTGATAT